>KE506488.1:42071-59828 GCA_000441515.1 Elaeis oleifera | reverse complement strand
TAGAAACAGATCTATCGTACATGTAACCCAAAAAAATCAGATCCATTGCGGACCACCAATAAATTATTGATTGATCCAATTAATATTTTTTCATTTTGATTGACTGCTGACGTCTCCGATCTTACACATAATTTCTCAATCTTAGATAAAGATGTAAACTGATCGGATCGGATCGGATCAGATTGGATTATGAGCGACACCGATCCGATCTAATTTTTTGATCAGATCTGAATATTGGATCCAAATCCAGTCCAATAGAATATTGGATCGGATCGAATCGGATTCATGATTAAATTTATGGATCCCGTTCAGATCCAAATTTGGATCGGTTCGGATCTAGGTTATAAATAACAAGATCTATAAGTACCAAATAAGAGCTGCCATGACACTGTTTTATGCAGTAACGCTGTTTGAGGACTTACTTTTTTTTCAATATATGCTCTTTATTAATTGGCTTATGTACCAATTTTTAGACAATCAAATAAATGCTGAATTTATTATTTATTCTTAACCCATATCTAGTTCTACTTGTATTCTTATTCTTGTTGATGTTTCTCATAAAATTTATGAAGTTAGAATAAGTACCAAGACCCAACTAATAAGAGCATGTAAAAATGAGTACCAAGATATTTGACATAATTTGAAAAGCTAGTGATGACAGTCAATAATCTTTGATCAATAGAATCTTATTTTTTTCCAATGTGTGTATAAAGTCCAGACGAATGAAGATAGGAGAAAGTTAGGGAGTCCTATTTTATCTATTTTAAATTAATATGCTTCTATTACTTCTATAATGTTAGATGAATAAATATTCTGATTCTACTTCTATCGCGCTTCTTTTTGACATATATTTAAAATCTTGAATGAGGTCGATGGAATAACAAAATATGAGTTTAAAAGGACTATCTTCCAAAGAACTGAAAGATTATAATTATAAAATAAATAAAGAATAAAAAATAAAAGGAGTAGAGTTTTATTTTGGGGAGGTATGAGAGGGCCATCACATAGTTCTAGTATGAGTGCAATCTAAAAAATTAGAATATAAAATATCTCATAAGGTCCGAGGACAATCATCATCTTGACGTCAGGTCCAGTCTCTAGTATGCTCAGCAATAAAAGATGCAATCCAATTCACGATGCTGTTCATCTTCTGAAATACGTGCCAGACAGACGATGCAATGGCGTGACAATGAGATCTCTAGATATCATGGAGCAGTGAATGAACCTCCAGATGCTGCGCCTTGTCCTGAATCCAACCGATGACTGTGGCTGAGTTGCCTTCGATGAAGATCCTCTCCACTCGCAGTTTATATCTCGTGCAGATGATGCCTGCCCAAGTGGTGTGGAGCTTCACCCTAGGATCAGATGGGTCAAAAAGATGAGAGCCCCCAGCAACTAACAACCGATGTCCAGGCCTATGATGGCATATATAGCCACACCACCCTTACTATCCCTAACACTATCATTAAAGTTGATCTTGACAAATCCCAAAGGTGGAGGCTCCCAAGAAATCAAGAGAACCCTCGGGGCCACTGTAGGTGCAGTAAAGGAGTTCCAAGAACTCAGGGTGATAAGGAACGTGGCAGCAATGTCAAAACGGTAGTACTTCTCCGCTAAGCAATGAGCTCTCTCCAACACCTGCTGCACATGCATAACCTTGACTTCCAAAATCAGACTGTTCCTGGACAGCCAGATCTGGTAGGTGATGTATGCTATTCTAGTGCCCCTGGGCGATCCCTCGATCATACTCTAATGGACCGCACCCAAGAAGGATGAAAGCCAAGAGCCACTATCAGCCCCCCAGGTATGACCACTTGCCATCCCCAAATCAAGCACGCCCTCAGACAACGGAGCAGGGCATGTGTGTTGGAAAAGATCCCTCAAGAGCACGGAATACGAATCCCTGCCTAAGATTGCAACGTTGATAGCGTTGTCGATGTCGATACCACAAGAGAAAAGAAGAATAGAGATGCACAAAAGACACAATTAAATAACGTGGATTGACTCAAGGCTTACCTCCATAGGGGATGCAATTTTACTATAAGAGAAAAATTCATAAATACAGGAAGAGATCATACCCTCTCAACTCTTATACATCAATCTCTCAATAAGAAGCATAAGATCCTCACAAAGCTCTCAACTCTCAAAGAGACTCTCTGGCCGCCACCCTCTCACTATGATCCTCAGGCCATCTACCTCCTTTTAAAGATCTTAAAATCATGTCCAAGTCACATTCATCATGTACAAGACTCCTGTTAGGCCTCCAGAATCAAACTGAACCGTTTGATCGCACCGCATACATATGCAACCGTTCGATTGCACGCATTTGCACCTGGACTGCATCCTGGATTGCTGAAGCACGATGCATGGACTACGTGAAGCGTGGTGCATGGACCATGCCTTATGCAATGGACCGCACCTTGTGCAGTGGTGCCTGTAGGCCTGTGCGCATACGGGCCTGCACGTGTGGCCTAAATGCTGTGGGCTTCTCCATCTTGGACCTCACTATTGTGGGCTGAATTCAATGCACCAAACCCAATAATGCACCATTGACTCATCCTCCAGTCCATAGATCGGCGGTGGCTGAAAGCTCTATACCTTTGTCTCTGAGAAGTGTTTGAGTTGTCCCATCCTGACTCATATTAATTGAAATCCTGTCTCTATTCTACCATCTGATCTGGGCCATCACTATTGGGGTAGATCCCTCAATTATGGAACATGGATCACTCACTCAAGATCACAACAATGTCCGAAAAGTGGATGTTGATACCAGACAAGAAGAAGAAGAAGAAAGAACAACAAACAAACATAATAAAAATATATAGACCGGCCTCAAGCCTACCTTCATAAGGTGTGTAAGCTTCACTATGAGAGAAACAAAATCAAAGAATATAAGAAGAACTCACCACTCAACTTTTGTATAAGAGTCTCTCAACAAGAAGCTCCAAAATCTTCACAAAAGCTTTTTGAAACCTCTCAAGAAGCCTCTGGATGACCAAGACGCCACCAGCTATCCAACCCAATAAACGGATCATCAATTAAATTTATAGCCTTCAAAAATCTTAAAATAGTATTTCATTAGGAGACCGAGTCCAAATCAAAGCCCAAAATAAATTCTGGCCATCCGATCATGATCGGCTCACATTGTAGCTGTCTGATCGCGCAATCAGCCCCAGGCTCCTAATCAAACTCGAAAAGTCTCTCAACCGTGTAATCATGATCGGCTCGCTCCAAAATCGTTAGATCGCGCTCTAGTCCATGCCATCACCTGTGAGCCACGACAGAGCACAGTCCACCATGGACCATGATACGCAGGTGGGCCTGGCACCCCACTCATGGGCCACGTGCGTGCCTGGGTCAGCCCAATATGCTGCTGGCCCAATGCCAGTATGTTGCCGAGCCTAGCCCGCACCGCCTCCAACCTGTGCCGGCCCATGGGCCCATCCGACGGTCCGTGGGATATACCAGCTACTCTCGGCCTGCTCCCTCGTGCGTATCTTCTTCATCCGAACTCTATTTGGGATGATCTTGATCTCGTTAGATTTTATTTTTCATCTTGAATCTCGTTTTAGGCTTATTGTGGATAGAATCTTGAGATATTTTTCTCAATAATCTCTATCTCAACTCGATGCTCGACCTCCACCTGTCTTTGAGAACTTTTGATCTGTCTTAACCCCACGCCCTGGGATATGCTTGCCATCTCATGGATGGGCAAATGCGAGAGTCGAGCCAGGTCGCTCGATCCCACCTTCATCATAGGCTGTGTCCATTCTGACCAAAGACCTACTTGGGGAAGTCTCCTACGGCAATAGGAGCTTCACTCTACGACATCACCTCTCATCCTCTCGAGTCTTCCGTCTCATGCTCGATCCATCTACATCTGGAGCTCCACTTTACTTTAGGCTTTCTCTAGCTCCTGAAGCTCCAACTCGCACTGGGCTCCCTACCAGATAGTAATATCCTCTTCTGATCTTTTCTTCCTCCAATATCACTCTATCACTATGCATGACCTTTAAGATTTCATCATCAGCTATCCACCTATAGTCATTTGAATCTAGTCTGCTCAGTGAGATAAGATTCCATTTGAAATTGGGTATGTATCGGACCTTCCTCAATCTCCTCACTGCACCATCATGTGTCCTCTAGCTGACTATTTTGGTGCCCCTAATCACACAGCTCGATCCATCTAGCAGATGAACAGTGCCTTCATTACTCTTCAAGGAGTCAAACAACTCCTCTCTACAATAAACATAATGGGTGCATATAAAATCTAAAAACTACTACTGAAAGAAATAGATACCTCGTCAGATATCAACAAGACATGATCCTCTGACTCGCTTCAGACCGTCGCTGCAGTAGCCCTCGTCCAATCCTTGACTTGTGGGCAATCTCTAACATGATGCCTTAACTCATCACATCGGTAGCACACGATCTTGCTAGGATCCCTTGTTTTGGATCTGAATCATCCTCCTCGCGATCCTCTGTCATTCTATCTGCTGCCACCTGCTCCTTCAAAATCAATAAAGCTGAGCTGCCCCACCTAAGCTCGAAGCTGAGTTCTCCTGCCTGAGAATCTCATTCTAAGAATCACCATAGTAATCTCATCCATCTTGATGGTGCTCTTCTCTACTAGAAGAGCAGTGATCAAGGACTCATATGAAGGGAGAAGCAATACTAGCAAGACCAACGTCCTGATCTTCTCCTCAACCTTCTCACCTATACTGAGAAGATCGATAAAAATCTTTTGAAAGTGACTAAGATTCTTTTGCACACTTTGTTCCTCGTTTATCTATAGTTGGTAGAACTATCTTCATAAGAAAAATGTATTGGTGAGAGACTTCATCATGTACAACTCCTCGAGCTTCAACCACAGCACCGTCGGAGAAGTTTCACTAAATACATGGATCACTACCTCATCCGTCAAGTATATATGGATACTCACCATCTACATCTGTAGCCACTCTCAGATCCTCTCCTCTATGGTAGCTGACTTCTTCTCATTCAAAAGAGCATCGATCAACCTCTGTTGGATGACAAGTCCTTCTCCCTCGTTTGCCATAAGGAGAAATTGCTCTTTCTGTCGAATCGGTTGATCTCCATCTTGATTGTACTTATCTTCTCCATCTTCTATCTTGATCAATACCACCTCTATCTGGACTACTTGATACCACTTGTGCATGATAATCAGGCTCTAATACCACTTGTTAAGGTAGATCCCTCAATTGCAAAACATAGATCACCTACCCAAGATCACAATAATGTTCGGGAAGCGGATGTTGATACCAACAAAAAAAAATAAACATAATAAAAATACATGGATCAATCTCAAGCCTACCTCTACGAGATGTACAAGTTTCATTATAAGAGAAACAAAATCAAAGAATACAAGAGAAACTCACCACTCAATCTCGTATAAGAGTCTCTCAATAAGAAATCCAAAATCTATATAAAAGCTTTTTGAAATCTCTCAAGAAGCCTCTTTGCACGATCAGGACGTCACCAGCTATCGAACCTAATAAATAGATCATCAATCGAAGCTTTATAGCCTTCAAAAATCCTAAAATAGCATTTCACTAGGAGACTGAGTCTAAATCAAAGCCCAAAATCAATTCTGGCCGTCCAATCATGACCGGCTCATATTGTGGCCGTCCGATCGTGCAATCAAATATCCTCAAGCTTCTGATTAAACTCGAAAAGCTCCTTAACCATTAGATCACAATTGGCTCTCTCCAAAGCTATCGGATCATGCTCCAGTCCATGCCATCACTTGTGAGCCACGATAGAGCATGGTCCATCATGGACCGTGATACCCAAGCGGGCCTTGGCGCCTGCGCTCGTGGCCGCACGCATGCCTGGGCCAGCCCAGTGTGCTGCTTGCCTAGGACCAATGCGCTGCTGGGCCTGGCCCATGCCGCATCCGGCCTGCACCGACCTGTTGGCCCCTCTGACAGCCCGTGGATAGTACCAACTGCTTCCGACCTACTCCCTCATGCGTATCTTCTTCATCCGGACTCCATTTGGGTTGATCTTGGTCTCGTTGGATTCTATTTTTTATCCTAGACCTCATTCTAAGCTTATTATGGATCGAATATTGAGATATTTTTTTCAACAATCATCTCAAGATCATGGATGCAAATCTTCCTCCAGATGAAGAAGCAGCTACGATCAATTGGGATCTTGGACCTCTAACTCTAAGCCCCATACTGAGCTCTCATCATCTTGCTCCATAAGCAATCAGGCTGGGTAAAAAATCTCGTAGCATGTCTAGCAATCATAATCTTTTTTCTAACCAGCAGAAACTAGATCCCTAGACCCCCATCATGCATAGGCTAGCAGACCACCTCCCAAGAGAGCAGGTGAAGCCCTTGACCGCCTGCCTCGAACCCCATAGAAAATTTCGGAACCACTGCTCTAGTTCTTTGAGATAAGCACATGGCAAAAAAGTGTTCCCTAAGATATAGACCGAGATGGAACTCAAGACTGATCTCATAAGGATAGTCCTCCCATCATAGAGAGGGCATTGACTTGCTAGCCATCAAGGCAATCACAGACCTGCTGCTTCATGGGCCTATAGTTAGCTCTCCAAAGTCTTCGCCCTATGATGGGAATCTCTAGATAGGTCAGGGTTCCAATCTACTCTGAAATTTCTAACCCATCCCTAATTGCCTGCTTCACTTGGACCTTCGCTTGGGGTTGAAGGTAACAATAGGCTTTGCAAATTCACCAACTGACCAGAAGCTCCGTAGTAGACCTCAACAATAATCGCAAAGCACCCTACATTCTGAATCGAAGCCCGACCAACGAGCAGACAGTCATCTGCGAAGAGAAGGTGCTAGATCTGCTGAATCCCAAGGGTAGGCCAGTAAGGTTCTAGCTCTGCCCCTTGAACCACTATCCAAAGAGCATGAGACAAATCATCAGTGCATAAATAAATAGATAGGAAGAGAGAGGGCACCTTTGGCGAAGTCCATCCGTTGAGTGGAAGAAGTCCATTGAGACACCATTGATCAAGATGGTAAAGCTCTGGGCCTCGACATAGTCCATGATCTAGTCCACCTATCTATCCTGGAAGCCAAACTCATAGAGTGTCTGATGTAAAAATCACTAACTCACATGGTCATAGGCCTGCTCCATGTCCAGCTTGATGGATTCTTAGGATAGCAGAATATTATCAGTGATACAATGGCCACTGACAAGGACACCCTGTTTCGAGCTAATCAGGTGAGAGACAGTCAGCTTCAGTCATCTAATCAGGATCCTTGCACACACTTTATAGAGAGTGGTATAAAGGCTGATTACTTTGAAGTGCCCTATGGCCGATGCATCAGATCTCTTCGGGATGAGGATGATCAGTATCTTCTTTCACTCTATAGGAGTGTCTGTGGACTCAAAAACTAATTGTACCACCTCTCCACCAATGATAGTCTAGTGTTGATGGAAAAAGAGAGGGGGAAAATCATTTGGCCCCAGGGCTTTGTCCTCCTTGAGAGATTAGAGGGCTCCCCACACCTCCTCAATAGACATAGGATGAGTCAAGGCCACGTTCTCTTCATCAATAATGTTGTATACTGGTAGGGACCCCTAAAGGGGGCGTCCTTGCCCAAGAGAGTGATCCAGCATGATCTGAAGAACTGAAGAATCTGATCTCTGATTTCATCCTAATCCTCCACCATCTACCATCGCTCTCCCTAAGCTGCCTTATACGATTGGTAGACCTCTAGATCATTATTGATTGATGGAAGAATCTAGTATTGCAGTCGCCCTCCTTGATCCACTGCACCTTAGACTTTTGCCTCCATAGCATCTCCTACTATCTTAGCAAAGAGAGGTGCACGGAGAGCTTATAACGAAGCTTTCATAGGTCAGGCTTCTGGAGTCTCCCCTCTCGATCCTCTCTCCTCTGAAGCTCTACAATATCTACCTTCATCTCCCAGATCTGTTTGAAGATATCGCCAACCTCAAGATAGTTCCACCAAATGAGCCTACGCCTAGACAACTCAAGTCTCTTGATCATCCAATATCTTGCATCACCACGAACCATCATCATTCAAATCTCCCTAATCAGATCCCACGACCTTGGATAGAAAGTATAGAACTTTTCAAACTTGCATGGAACCCTAAGCAAGCACAGGCTATTAGTGGTGATGAGAAGTGAGTAGTGGTCTGAAGCGATCCTTTGGAGGTGCTGCACCTGATGCCCAGAGAACTACTGGAACCAATTGGCTGTGGCAAGCCTCCAGTCAATCCTCTTCTAAACCCTGACAGCCCTAAGACGGTTGTTACACTAAGTGAATCTAGATCTGATATAGCCAAGATCAATAAGGCCCAAGTCACCAATAAAATCTCTGAACTCTCTGGAGTCAATGCTATCTGAATACTATCGCCCATCCATTTTCTCATGGGATCCCACAATATAGTTGAAGTCCTTGGCGATAAGAGAAAGCAGGCTTTACGCCACCAACCTGGACATCTCAGACTAGAGAACCCTCTACTTCCTGTACTCAATGCTCACATACACTCCTAATAGAAGCCAAGGGCCTCTAGTCTGCTCTAAAATGATTAATGCTGCCTACTGCTCGCACCTGTGAAATGCATCCATCCTAACCAAGCTATGGGGCTATAGTACCATGATCCCTCCAAACAAACCCTTGGACTCCACATTGTAGGTGTTCCATGCCGGCAGTATCCGTTTTCTAGCCCGGGCAAGGCTTATCCCTGATAAATAGGTCTCAAGCAGGACACAAATATTCGGATAGTGTTGCTAGATAAGTCTTTTGAACATTATCCAGAATGAGAACTTTTCCACCTCTAGGTATTCTAGATCAGCAACCTCATTGGGGTAGTTGGTGGAAGAGGGGATCCACACTAGTACCTCTTTTAATCTGACTATCAGCCTTTGGCCCAACTACCATCGAGTTCATTGATGATGGACTCTCCTCCTCCCTCGGATGGCTTGCCTCAGCCGGACCATTACCTCTCCATGATCCATGACCAAGCCTTCCGACATGAGCTCCAATTGCACCGTGCTGCCCTCCAACACAGGCGCTAGCTAGCTCTTGCTCAATATGACCTATCACCATTGGGGCCTCAGGGTCAACCACCACTGCATCAACCTGAATTGTGGCTACTTCTCCTTCTTCTGGAACCCCGATAGAGAAATAAAGACCCCAGGGCCTCTAAAGGTAGCAAACAAATCTATCCGGACCTCCAGATAAGTTGGGCCTTGCCCTTGGTCCTATTCGACTTTGTAGGACCCTTTATGGGTCCACTAGGCCCCTTCTCCTACCCACTAGGCTTCACGGGTGTCCGGCCCATATGAAAGTCGCTAGGCCAGGCATGCTTGGGCTTGCTTGAGCCTACTCCCCTCATGATCGCCCCACTGGCCCACAGTCCAGCAGGCCCATCTCTCGTGCGTGGGCTTCCACCCTCATCACAGCCTGGTGCCAATAGGTCGAACCTGTTGGTGGGCCAAGCCATGCCCTGGTTCAAACCACCCCAAAAGTCATGCCCTTTGCATGGATATCCATGCTGCCCTGCCTTCGATCCAACTATTTATCCGGGCTTGGGTTGGAGGGGCGATCGCTGTCATGCGATCTTAGTTGGTTTGATCCAGCTGTTGGATCTAGCGGTGGGTTGACTCGATTTGAGCCCCCTGAGTTGGCTCCTTCTCGAGTCAGCTCAACTGGGGATCTTATCTAGGGGCTTGAGCTGACTTGGCCCCAATCTTTCCTGCATCTCCCATCATCTTCGACCTGAGCAGCTAGTGTTGGATGGCAAGAAGCCAAGGCCCCATGCGTGGCCCACCATTCACTCCAACCTCCTCTCCTCCGGCTCGGACCACATTCTTTGAGCAGAGACTGGCCATCAAACTCGTCTCTTCCCTACCTATCGGACATGCTCTGTGGAATGGAACCGACGACCGCACCAAAGGTAGATGCCACCGAGGTTCTCATTGACGAACCTCTACCACTGGAAACCTCTGGTCCATTGATCAGCACCCCTGGCCTTAATGGTGTTGGGAAAAATGCCTCAAATTTGACTCACAAGAGTGAAAATTCAGATGTGGAGAAGCTCAGCTCAAAGAGCACATCGCGAGAAGCCCAAAGACATAAAGTAGTGGAGAATGTAGCATGCGGACCAGCAAGGCCACAGCACACAGGCCAGAAGGAAGAAATGAGGCCCGAAGGCTAGCAGGGGTCTAAGCCCATGAGCACGGCCTAGCAGCATGTGGGCTCGGCCCAGGCATGCGCGAGCATGGCCCAGTAGTGCACAGACGTGCGGGCCAGCCCAAGCGTGTGCGGGAGCACGCAGGCTGCTGCGGGTCCACGTGCGGGCAAGGCCTCGACCCAAGCGAGAGTGCATAGGCACGACCCGTGTGACCTCTTGCGGTCCATGTGCTAGGCATGGACCGGCGGCATTTTCTAGTGTGTTTCGCATGGTTCACCATGGACCGAGGGGTGTTGCTAGGGGTTTCTTGTGGCTCACGGGAATTTCTATGGACCGAGGCATGATCCAACGGCCTGCGATCGATCCAGCTCAGATCCAATAGTCCAGAGCAATCCTATCTTGATTAGAGGAGTTCAAGGACGTGCAGAGGTGCTGGGATGTGCGATCTGATGGCTGAGATGGCTTGCAGCATGGATCAGATAGCAGCTGAGCTTCTGGAGTTTGATCAGAAGTGAGATTCTGATGTTGCTTAGGATTTGGGGCCTATAAGAAGGCCTAACGGCCTAAGGAGAAAGAAGAGAAGCTAAGAGGAGGCCTTGGCAGCCATCAAGAGGAGTTGGCAAGCATCGAGAGCGAATAGAGCAGATATAGGCAGAGCATCAGGTAGAGCAGCTGCAGAGGCATGAGATAGCGGTTTACTCCACAAGAAGTGTCTAGAGGCATTGAGAATCCTGGTACTGGCAGGTCTATGAGAGGTTCTCCTTGAGGGATTTGAGAGAGCTTTTGTGAGGGTAGCTTCTAGTTGAGAGAAGTTTGTGTACAGAGAGCTGAGAGTGTGAGGATCTCCTCTTGTACTTATTTTCTCTTTCATAGTAAAGCTTGCATGCCTCGTGGAAGTAGCACTTAAGCTATTCCACATATTTGATTGTGTATTCTTATTTTATTTTATTTCTTCTTTCTTTCTGTTGCAACAGATGGTACCGGATCCACAACAAGTGATATCAGAGCAAGTGATATCATAACAAATGGTCGGAAGAGATCGAGCCGGACACAAGCCTGAGCGAACCTCAGCCATCTCCACTCCACTATTTAGTCATCCATCGCCATCAGTTTGCTGGCCAAACTAAGAATACTTCGAATCGCTGCCTACCTCAGAGCTCCACTAGGAGTCACAACAGTCGAATCCAAACCAAGATAGAGCGAATTGCTCCCTCCATTAGGGAGAATCGCGACCGTCATGGTTCCACCACCAGCACCTGACTGGCGACCACCCAAGGCCGGCTAAGAACTACATCCCTCTCCCTGGCCTCCATGAATCGGAACATGAGGTAGCCCTACTCCAGATTGTAGCATGCCACCTCCCCATAAGGCTTGCATGCTGTTGAAATTTTCGGACCACCGCCTCCATCGCCAGTTTTCGGTTGAGACTTCTTGCCACCATCATCGAGGCCACCTAACCCTCCATATCCACCCTAGCCTCCTCCTTTGGGAGCTCAGCTACCTCCAAGAACCACCAAACGAGCTCCTCCATGTACTCTGGCATCGATTTTGGTAAGTCCCAAATAGTGCACCCTTGCAGCGCTTGTTTCCATCCCGAAGCCGGCCGATCCCCCCTTGTGAGTTTTTTGGGTGGTGCTTGGGCCAGCTTACCATCCCCTCTAGTGCCGCCGATCGCTGCACCCAGACCGATTGCTAGCGATCACATGAGAAAGGTCCGAACACAAATCTCAAAGCAGCAATGGAACACACATAATGGTCACTGTTAAAACGGTTCAAAAACAAAGGCTCTCTAGAATTGAAATAAGGAGTAGAGCTTTGAACTTCAATAAACAGAGGATAATGAAACCAAAAAAGTAATAATGGTCGGATCTTGTATTTGGTTGATTTGAGTCTTTATTGAATTCGGATCAGATCAGGTTAGATCATTTATTTTAAAATCTAAATTAGTTCAAAAGTCTCCACAAGTCGAATTAGGTCGGATCAGATTAAAATTTAGTAAATTCAAATTCGATTCGAAAAATGAAATGAATAAATTTTAAAATTGATTTGGATCTATAATTTTTTAAAATGATTCGAATTGAATCTATGCGGATTGGATCACGACCAATCCGACCTATTTGCAGCTTTAACCTTAGATTGAGTGCTGGTCTTTTACATGAAACCTTTGAGCTTTGCATAAAAGAGGGCGATATAAAAAAATAGACAGCAAGTGGCCATGATTACCGGTATTAATTGATTAATACGTATCTGCTAGTTCAGATGGAGAAATTATTAGTTAGATCAGGCCAAAAACAGATCCGATCCAACTAATAATTTATTGATGGCCCACGACAGATCTCCGTGTTAGTCCATCCATACGGAGGTATGGGTACTCCTTGTGCTCATGTATCTGCCGTTATTATAACCTGTCCAGCATTCAGCAATTTTCACTAGATCAAAAAAGGACAAGTACCCACTGCTTCGGTAGCTCTTTAGAAGCATTTGGGCCTAGCCAATTTTAGTTCTACCGAGTTCGAACACGGGGTGGTCCACCCAACGAGTATTTCAAGTTTTTTTTGTCATTTTTTATCCCATCCTCCTTTAATTATTAATTTTAAAACAATAACCGGTGCGGGGTTAGAGACGCACGCGTAGAACAATCAGCCATCCCGTGATAGCCTCGCAGAACGCAGCCTGACCACTGACCCTCCGGCACTCTGCCCCTTGTAAACTGACTCCACCTAGCCTTTTTAATAAAAGAACTACCTTTTAACAGCTATCAATGAAAACACCAAAACATCACTTTAACAAATGATGAAACGACACGTGGGGATTCTGCTTTTTTATTGAAGGCGAGCTGAAAGAGAAGACAAAGATGATGTGCAGGCCCGAACATGCTCTGGCCACAGAACGGTCACTAGACAGCTGGCTTTGCGTGCTTCCCACAGCTGTAACATTTACAATAGTTTGCTTACTTCCCACATGGCCTTGCATCGAGAAATTGACGCGCATAGGTCTACAGTCGGGTTGATCTGGGTAGGTGTGTTTCAGGGATGGGAAAGTTCGAAGGCATAAGGAGTGGAAGTTTGGGCAAAATATTGGGTGCGCTTGTCGAGGAGTCTTAAATTTTGATAGCTGTGAAAGAGGCAGGTTGAGTGCTAATCTTTTACATGGAGAAACTATTAGTTGGATCAGTCCAACAACAGATCTGAACCTATATATCTACCATTACGACAGCCTGTCCTCCATCAACAATTATTGCAAGATCAACGAAAGGACAAGTGCCCACTGTCTCTCTCTCTCCGTGTTCGTTTGGAAGCATTTGATGGACGGGAGACGTGCAGGACCTTCCTCGCCCAAGATGGCCAGAGGAAATTCCGAGGTTGACAGCTCAAATGCCGCAGGGAACCGTGACAAATCAGAGACCGCATGGATTGAAGGCATTCAGAGGAAATGCCGACAATGCGCCCGTCGAATGATGCCACCTTGGGAGAATCAGGAGCGGACACGGGAAGAATCGACGACCAATCCCAGCATCTTCAGGGTCCCCACAAGCTTCCGGGAACACAGCCCCGAGCATTTCCAGCCGAAGGTGGTCGCCATCGGCCCCTACCACAGAGGCAATTCCGAGCTGCTGATTAAGGATGACGTCAAGATGTGGTGCGTGAATTACTTCATCTCCCAGCATTCACTCGAGCTCCAAAAATGGCTCCTTGACATGACGTCGAGGGAGCAAGAGGCTCGCAGCTACTACTCAGAAGACGTGTCCATGGACAGCCGAAGCTTTTTAGAGATGTTGCTGCTCGATGGCTGCTTCATTTTTATGGCTTTCAAAGCCATGGATTCCCTTACGTTCGACCCGGTATGGCCATCAGACCAAATCATGCTTGACTTGCTGATGCTCGAGAACCAGATCCCTTTCTTCGTCTTAGTCCAACTATGCAATGGGATCGGTGGGAAACAAGAATTCAGGAATTTTGCCGGGACATTCGCTGAGCCTTACACTGGCACTTTCATTCATTATGCCCTCCGATCCCTTGATCAGACCGGTATGATCTGGGATTTGGATCCCCCTATCCTCCCTGAGCAAGTCCTCCATTTGTTGCACCTATTTCGCTTGTCCTTGCATCCTGCTAGGTTCGAACCTTCTAGGTTCGAGCCTATAAACGTAGCCAAACAGAACATAATAAACTACGTTTTCCGCACTCCAACTATTGTCCCTAGCGCGACAGAGCTCCAGGATCGGTCTGCAGTGAAGTTCAAGAAACAATCAGGCAGCATCTTGGACATAAGTTTCCGCAACGGGGTGATGAAGATCCCGTTCCTGGAAATTAATGATGGCAGCCAAACGATTCTCCATAATCTCATCACCTTTGAGCAGTGTTATCACCCCCTCATCGAACGTCATGTCACAACCTATGCAGCATTCATGAACTGCCTCATAAACAAAGAACGTGACGTGGGTCTGCTTGAAAGGAGAGGGATCTTGTTGAACAGGCTACCCACCGGCAAGGATGCGGCCTTTTTCTTCAGCAAGTTGAGTCCGAGGGCCAAAGTTAGCCCCATATATTTAAAAAGTCTAATTGATGACGTGAATAGATATCACAAGAAGAAACGACATAGATGGTATGCTGATTTAAAACTCAATTATTTCTCCAATCCATGGGTGACCATCTGGGTGGTGGCCGTTGCTGTCCTCCTCATTCTTAGCTTTATGCAAACTTATTATTCTGCCCTTAGCTATTATCATCGGTAATGGCTTCACTCTCTTGCCATAATAAAGAGAAGCCACCATTGAGATTTGATCGTCTCTTTGATTATTGGATGCTTCATGTTTCATTCTTTTGTTTTGATGGGTTTTTCCATTGGAATAGAGTCTTGATTATCTCTTCATCTTTCATATTCATACATGTATGGGAATTAAATAGTCATGAATGTGAGGAAATTCAAGCGTTGTTTTTGTGAATGTAAAGTGCCTCTAGAAGCATTTTGGAGTACTCTAAATACCCTATTGTACCAAATCATTTGTATTAAGTGGAATTAAAATTTTACTAGCTTCTAAACCCCATGCGATGCATGGGATGCAACCCGCTGACCATGTCCACCCTCTCTCTGATCCCAGCAAGTGTCCAACACCCCCTCTCCCTCTGCAGTCACCGGGGCCGCCGCCGCCGACCTCCGTCGGAGGTGAAAGACCCAAAGATCCACCTCCTCCGTGACATCATTGCCAACACCCATCTCGCCTCTGCTGTGGAGCACACCCTCGACGACGTCGGCATCCAGATCTCGGCTACTGACTTCAAGGAGGTCAAGCTCTTCTCCATCGTTGCAGACATCATAGCGGCCTCTCCCGTAGTCAGGTAGTCCTGGTCAGTGCATCCATCCTTCTCCTCCTCGATAGGCACGACGATCGAGGCTGTCATGATGGTCCACCGTTTGTCTAAGCAAATCTGGTCCTTCTCCTCCTCGGCAGGCATGGCGATCGAGGCCACCATGATCGCTCCCATCGATCGGACGGTAGACGCGACCAACCCAACATTCAACAACACCTACCTTCCCCTTCTTATCTTTCCCTGCCGTCCTCGTCCCTAACACCTCCTCCTCCATCGGCCATCCCCTCCAACCCCTATCACCCCTCGTCCGTCTCTGTGGCAGCCACCATTGCCGCCTTCTCTACCAATAGCCAGCACCCCGATGATGGAAAGTACCATCCGAGTCCCGATCTCTGCTGGCCACCAACCGTGATACCTCTGTCAGTTTCTGATTTGACTTCGATCACATCTCACGGCACGCTCTCTCTCTCTATCTATGTCTCTCCTTTCCCACATCTCCATCGTCGGTGGACTGTTCGGGGAGCGAGAGAAAGGCTTTGTTTCGATCCGTCTCTACGGCTCTGGCTTGCCGAAGCAAAAAAAAAAAAATACCTTAGACACATGATGCATGGTGGATTGAGCCTCACACAGGATTGTCGATGCCGGAATAACTTGCAAAATAAATCTAAACCGAAGGTTGTGGCTCCGACGAGGACCATCCAACGTCCAAGTTAGAAAGATAGAGAATAATGAACAGCAACCACTTCTCTGAAAAGAATTGATTGGCTTACCTCCGATCCTCAGGGCTTCGATTGTTTATATAGAAGGTTATCGAACAGTTGGTTGCACAGCTGTGAGATCGCACGACCCGAGATTACAGGATCATTGGACATGCCATTGTAGGCGAGATAACTAGCCCTTAATCACTCCTGCGAGATCAGGAGAGTCAGTTACGCTGAACCTATTCATTCGGGATGAATAGCTATTGTGTATTTCGAGGAATAAGTCGATCGAGGCAATAGGGGCAGCTCGTATACTAAACAGACTGTGTGTTGGGAAATGTGTTCTAAAACCAATTATTTGACGATTGTGCTAATTATAAGTGTATATAAATTGATCAATAATAAAATTATTTGACATTTTTCATCACAAGATTACATCTTCTAACGAACTCCTATGTTGTGATAAAGTCTTTAGGACTACTTTGATCAATAAAGGAAGATTTATCGTATAGTCCTTAAATTGGTTCGTGACCAAATGATACGCTATTACTAAGATGATAGCGATATCAAGTGTAGATCGTTGTGTGCCATATGCATTGGTTATCTTCGTAACTAAATAGTGTGGAGATACTGATATGGCATATAGGTGAGATATAGGAGTACATCATTATAGAACGTGACTAACTACAGAGCACTCTACTGTCAAAGGTAGCTCGCGAAGGGTATAGGTATAAGTGTCCCTTTGATCTGAGATCACCACGGTGACTTGCAAGCAACTCATTGTACTTTGATGTCAGACTAACTGAGTTTCTAATTCAGTGACAGAAAATTTTTGAGTGTAGTCAAGTACTTGTCAAGTCGGTGCGTTAGTCAAGATGTGATTGACCCTCCGAATTAGTAGGAGTTAATGTATCAATGTATTTCAATTTAGTAAAATCTAGATCCAGATAATCTATATAATGGATTTAAAAAAGATTGAAATATAATGTAAATAACTTATCTAGAATTGACAGTTAAATCCTAGGTCATCCTCGAGCATTAGGATCAAAGGGATGAATTATACGATAACCATACGCCAAAAGATTTTTGAATGTTGCTTCGCCTTCATTCAACCTATTCAGAAGTCGGGTCACCATTGCTAGATAGTTACATCGATTGGCTCAGAAAGTTATTTCTGTGCTATCAGTTTAGGTTCGAACATATGAGGTCACACTCAAAAGAAGTTTCTAACTGATCATGTGGCTGATCAATGATTGAAAATCACTCAAGGGCTTAATCGTCAATTCGATTGATGGTTAATCTTATGCAAAAATTATAATAAATTAATTCACCAAGTATTAGTGAATTAATAAAAAGTTAATGAGCAATTAAATTACTGATTAACTCAATTTGATTGAGCAAAGAGTATTAAATAAAATTTAATTGAATTAGATTCAATTAGATTTGATCCAATTAGGTTATGAGATAACTTGATTGCTAAGAGAGAATTATCTCTGATTTGATCAGAACTTTAGTTTAATTAATTTTTAATTTGATTGAGATTTGATTAAAAATTTATAAACCTAATTAGATTGGAT
>KE506487.1:118991-129275 GCA_000441515.1 Elaeis oleifera | reverse complement strand
CTTTTATTATTCATAATTTATATACTAATACAAGAAAGAGCACAACTGTCAACAGGCTGACGATTGGCTTTGGGACACTATTCCCAACAGTATTAGTGTCACCACAAAAGTGATTGTGAGATCAACCATCCTCATTTCTGAGCATACATAGGACATGCTAATCTTACCGGTATCATTGATCTCCGACTCAATATACAATGACAAGAAATATTTTAGGTCATGGCTATTAAGAATTTAGATCTCACTAGCATGATCTTATCACAGCCCTAAAATCATTGTCCGAACCTATGGGGTTCATTATAATCTTAAGAACAATAAGATGCAGTATATAATGAATCAAAAATATCTATTTTATTAATAATATAAATGTCAATTACATAAGTTTGAAAGATATATTACAATAAACACCCTATCGCATCCCATATTCGATTGGCTTGTAGGGCATTATTCTTTCAATTTCAAATCAGATTTGTATGTACCATTTAAAATCTAATTCTACCCAAATTTGGATATAAGATAGAGAAGGGAAAGAACTCTTTGGTGTAAAAAAATCTCATACAAAAACTATTTGTGTCTGAGGATATATGGCATCAAAGTGGGAAGCGCATGGGAGAAGAGTCCTATTTCAATAAGGACTCTTAATTTTCTTATTTGAATCCAAACCAAATCACATCTGGTTTAGTCCAAATAAAATATATGAAACTCAATCTAATTAGGTTTATAAATTTTTAATCAAATTCTAATCAAATTAGAAATTGATTGAGCCAAAGTCTGATCAATTTAGGGATAATTCTACCTTAGTGATTAGGTCATCTCATAACCTAATCAGGACGGTTTCCAACGAGGATATAAAAGTGCATCATTTTCAAGCTAGTTTTGCTTTGCTGCTCTTCTTCTTTATCAAAGATAGCTATTCCTCCAGGAGAAATCTCCTGTTAAAAGGCAACGCACCTCTTAATCTCAATTTGCTCATAGAAGCCCGATTTCAACCTCGGATAATTTTTTCATCCTCTTTGCTCAATCAAATTGAGCTAATCAGTAATCTAATTGCTAATTAATCTTTTATTAATTTACTAACACTCAGTGAATTAATTTATTACAATTTTTGTATAAGGTTAACCATCAATTGAATTGACAATTAAGCCCTTGAACGATTCTTAATCATTGATCAGCCACATGATCAGTCAGAAACTTTTTTTGAGTGTGACCCAATAGGTTCGAACCTAAGCCGGTAGCATAGGAATAAATTTCTGAACCAATCGATGTAACCATCTAGCAATAGTGATCCAACGTTCAGATAGGTCGAACAAAAGTGAAGTAACATTCAAGAACCTATTGGCATATGGTTACCGTATAATTCATACCTTTGACCCTAATGTTCAAGGATAACTTAAGATTTAACTGTCAATCCTAGATAAGTCATCCACATTATATTTAATTTTTTTAAATCCATCACATGGATTATTTGGGCCTAGATTTTGTTAAATTGAAATACATTGATACATTAACTCCTACTAATTCGGAGGGTTCAATTTCATCTTGACTCACGCACTGACTTGATAAATACTTAACTGTACCCAAAAATCTTCCATCATTGAATTAGAAACTCAGTTAGTCCGGTATCAAAGTACAGTGAGTTGCTTGAAAGTCACCATGGTGATCTCAGATCGAAAGAACACTTATACCCATATCCTTCGCAAGCTACCCTTGACAGCAGAGTGCTCCGTAATTGATCATGTTTAGTGATGATGTACTCCTACATCTCACCTGTATGCCATACCAATGTCTTCACATCATTTGGTTATGAGGATAACCAATGCATATGGCACACAACGATCTACACTTGATATCGCTATTATCCTAGTAATAGCGTATCGTTTGGTCGCGAACTAATTTAAGGACTATGCGATAAATCCTCCTTTATTGATCAAAGTAGTCCTAAGGACTTTATCAAAATATAGGAGTTCATTAGAAGATGTAACCTTGTGATGAAAAAGGCTAAATAATTTTATTATTGATTAATTCATATACATTTATAATGAGCACAATCGTCAAACGATTGGCTTTAGGACATATTTCCCAACATATATGATTGATTCCTTAATTGCTCCCAATCATAGGATAGTCATGGGGATGGTGATTCATCCAAATAAACCGACACATGATTCGCTTCTTTCAGGATAGATGAGTCTCTAGTCTACAGTGTAGAGATATTGAGCGAAAAATATGGATAATTATTAGAGAACAACTTGTATTGAGCATGACTAAATGAGAGATCATATGGATTCTATTCAATCGTCAGTGATTATCTCGATGCTGTAGTCATGTAATTGGTCTTTTGACCTGCGGTGTCATAGTTGTTTATAGTAAGACTGCTATAGTTTGACTACACATAAATATTAATTCGATCATGAGTTTTTGTAGTGGATGTTGGCTTTAGTTGGTTAAGCTATGAGAGCAACATGTGCATTTATATGGGATCTATCAATCTTGATAGAGAGTAGTCCCATGAGATTTGAGAAGTTGAGTCCACAAGTCTATAGCCATAGTAGTGTAATTGATAGAAAGAATTTTATTTAAAATCACTATTAGACTTAAACTGATCGGATCTATCATATGACTGATGATGAGATTTGACAATTTATCCATGACCTGCCATCTAGTTGGGACTCATGATTGAGGGACTATATCATATATTAACTACATCTAGAGATTCTATTTCGATTTTGCTGGGTTACCACTATATATTGCTAGATGTCACTGGTGGATTGTGAGAGCTCAATGGGATCGTTTTGGATCAATGATCTTTGTCGAGTTAGAGTGAAATTATTCTGACCCACTGAAAGAGATTTCAGTGTACTTATGATAGAGATTATGGTATGTCTCACTATCAGATAGAATTAAACCTATGGGGTCATACTTAAATGGAGAAGATTTGGATTGATTAATAATTAGACTTATAAAGTATCAATTTATATGGATTTAAAAAAATCCAATTAGGTTCATGTTAACCTTGCTAGCACCTAGGTGAACCCAATTCTTCTTGTAGTTAGTTTGCTTATATGATAAGCATTAACTAATTTCTACACTTGATTTGAACCTAATTGAATATGATTCAATAGCCTCCAATGGTTGGATGCTTAATTTATGATTTAGATTAAATCAAGAAAGAGTTTCTTGATTTTATTCATTAAGAATCTTTGAAGTGAATTTATGAAACCATATGAGCTGATTTGAGATTTTTATTAGGTCCTATATGATGGAGGCCTAGCATTGGGTGTGAGTATGGGTGAGTTTTGGGTAGCACCCATTTATTTGGTCCAAGTATATTTAAGCTAGGACATCTAATATGATTAAAAGGAGGGATCCTAATTTGATTAGGACACCCTTATGTTGTCCATATAAAGGACCCTAGCCTTAATTTTTTCATAATCTCTCACTTCATCCTTCCTTACTGCCACCCTCACTGTGCCCATCGCCTCCCTCCTCTTTCTCTTTCTAGCCCATGCCCTCTCTCTCTAGGCATCCCCTTGTTGGAGCTAGAAGAGAGGTGGGCGACATCTCTTCTTGGTATTAAGGGTTGGCGCCAAGTTGTTGGTTTCTTCTTCTTCTTCCCAAGTTTGTTGGAAGTTTGTTACAACCGCTTCTTGGTTGTTATTTTCTTGATTAATTGAAAGATCAAGAAAGGTTCTTGACTTCTTCAAGAATCAAGAAAGAAAGATAAAAAAAAATGGTTCAAGGGTTGATCCTTATCCAAGCTTGGTTCAAGCCTATTCATAATTTGAGTTCAAGTGAGTTATATCAAGAAGAGCTTATCCAGATCGGCCCTATGGATACCCGTAGAGACAGGATGCTTATGCTGCTGATTTAGACCCTGCTCAACCCCAAATCCAGGGATTGAATTGGATTCAACCCTAGTTACAAGCTTGAGGTAAAAAAAATGATTCAGGTATGTGAATTGATTACAGGCTTTTATTTATTCATCTTAAAATTAGTTTGTGTTAATTTCAGCATATGAGCTAGATCCATATATGCTTTCATATGATGAATGCATGCTTAGATTAAAATATTTTAATCTAATTTTTTACTATATTTAAATTTAAAAAAATTAAATCCATATGCACTAGCATCTGTAGAAAATCTAACAGTGGTATCAGAGCCACATGTTCATACATATGAAAGTAGCATGAAAATTTGAAATTATTTTAAAATTTGATTTTAGTTTATACATGAGATGTACATATTTATGTTTAGATCTGAAAAGTATTTTAGATCTGAATTTTATTCATATATGTGATATTCGGCTAAGGATGTGGATCAAAGACCACTGATACAGTCTAAAATGACTAAAAAAGCCTCATGGCCAATGGGAGCATTGAGTTTTCCAAATGGAGGTAGAACATTCTGGATCACCGACAGCACGCACTTGCAGCCTTGGTTAGTAGGAATTGGTGGAAAGCCTGATTGAGCATTTCAAGAGCCAGGAGTGAGGTCAAGACTCAGTCAGCAACAAGATCACCTCCTTTTGCATCTGTCTCCCAAGCTGAGCTTCCTAGTCAGTCGGTCAAAGACAACTTAAGGATTCCTATAATAACTTCGACTTCGAACCATCTCCAACTATTCCTTCACCTTCCCTTTGAAAAAAATGATAGTGCCATGAGTGAGACTTCGACCATAACATAATTGAAAGCATGCATTGGTTAGAATTAATTTTTATGATCTAAATTTTTGTATATGCGATATGTGATGGTATGTTTAGATCTGAAATTGATTTTTGAAAATCTAAATTTTTATGTATATGATATATGATTGCATGCATATTTGAAAGTATTTTGAGAACTAAAACTTATTTTTATATAATAAATTTAGATCTAAAATTATTTCATGATCTAAAATTAGTGAGTGCTTGAATTATTGGGTATGGATAGTTTTGCATTAGGTCAATGAATTATATCTTAAGTTAAAATTGGATCATATTGGATTGAAATCGATGTAGCTATTGATCAAACTAAGCCAAGTATTGATTTGGGTTAGATCAGTTGGACTTATGATTCGACAAGTGTTGTAGATTGAATTGATTAAACTCCATATATAGAATCGAGTCAACCTAAGGACCTAATCTAATTTATGGCTTGAATCCAATTCACCTAAGTTGACTAATTAAAATCAATAAGCCATTTGGTGTCTAAGGCAAGTCTCGATCGATGGTTTTAATTGGAAGGCTACTCACCTAGATAATTTTGCCTATAGCGAGTTAATGGCATACCTTCCTGCCGGTCTCACTTACCTGACAAATTGGATGATTGGGTTCATTAGTTGCTAAGGTATTTGGTTTAGCCCATGTCAATTAGATCGGTCATATGATGACTGATTAGATGAGACCTAACCTAAACCTTCCTAATTAATATTAAGCCTTATAGTCTTCCATCATTGTAGAAGTGCGGACATGGTATTGATGTTGACTATTCTCGACTGGTTACAGTGGTTCAATTGCATCAAAATATGCAATCACTCTAATAGCAAAGAGTTACTCCAATGTGAGATAGGGTTGAGCCTAATATGTGTTATCTGAGGGACTCAATGACGGCTTCACACCTGCTTGTGAACGGTGGATCAGGCTTAACTAAGGAGTGGGGCAATATGTGCTATCTGAGCTCTCATGACTTAGAGACCAAGTCGCTGCAATATGCTTAGAGAAGTATCTAGACAAAGAGTTGCCTACGCATCGATGTGTGTGTCACCAATAACTGTTAGGTAAGATGCATGGCATCGATGGGACCGCAGGACCCACTAGAAATCTTATATTGGTCACATCGAATTTTCGCTTTCCACCCGGAGAGTATCGAAATTTAAAAAATAGTAGAAGTCTTTTTGCATCTAAAAGTTTTTAGAATAAATATAAATTTTAAGTATAAATATCTAATTAGAATCTCTACTCTCATAAATAAACAATGTCGGCCTCTAACCCACTAGCCCGCATCATTGAAACCAACTGACTGATCAATATAAATTATAAAGACTAGCTCAGAAACCTTAGGATAGTCCTGACATCCAAAAAATTGGATATGTACTCGACCAGGATGCCCCAGCCTTACCAGCCTATCCTATGGCAGAGCAAATAGCTACTTTGAATAAGAGGACAAATGATGACCTTAGGATGAAGTGCCACATTCTAGCTTTCATGTCAAACGAGTTGTAGAGCCAGCACGAGCACATATCCACTGCCTGTGCCATGATCACTCACCTACAAGAGTTGTACGGTGAGCAGAGCCAAACCACATACTTTGAATTATCCAAGCAGTTGTTCAATATGAAGATACGTGATGAACAGTCAGTCCACAGTCATTGTACGACAATAATCAAGGACCTAGAGGAGCTTGAGAAGCTTGGGCTTAATATGCAGAGGGAATTAAAGGTCGATTTGGTCCTCCAATCCCTGACCAATTTGTTTGGGTAGTTTATCGTAAACTACCATATAACAATTAGACTGCAACTTATCCGAGTTGGTCAATATGCTGGTCACTGTTGAGAGAACCCTAAAAACCTTCCAAGAGAAAATCTCAAGAAAAGAAAAAGAATAAACCTTCAAAGAAGCAGAAGAAGGAGAGCAAGTCTAAAAAGGACACTCCAAAGAAAGCTATGGAGAAAGGAAAGTATTTCCACCGTAACTCCGACGGCCACTGGAGGAGAAACTGTCCGTCTTACCTAAAGAGCCTGAAGATGAAAAAGGATGATCAATCTTTGAAGGTATGCTCATAATAGAATCTAACCTAATGATTTCTTCTACTTCTAGTTGGGCTTTAGACTCTGATTCTAGTGTTCATATATGTACCTCAATGTAGGGTCTAATAGGAAGTAGGAGGTTGAGAAAAGGTGACATGATCCTTCAGATCGACAATAGAGTAAAAGTTACTGCAGAAGCCATTGAAACCTATCCTCTTTGATTACCGTCAAGCTTTAAATTAGATTTAAAAGACTGTTATTTTGTTCCTATAGCTAGCCAAAATTTAATTTCGATCTCTGTACTAGCACAAGATGGATTTATTTTCAATTTAATAAAGACTTTATTTCATTTATTTATAAATAAATTGATTGTATTTAGTCTTTTAATTGACAGTCTTGATCACTGGTATGTTGATGCTAAGATGAACTTAAATGAGCAAGTAGTGAATGTCGTAGGCTAAAAGAGACCCAGAGATGAGTTTAATCATAAGTACTTGTGGCACCATAGGTTTGGCCATATTGGAGAGGATAGGATAAACAGACTGAAAAAAGATGGGATCCTTGACTTAGTTAAATATGAGTCGATTTCGGCTTATGAATCATGTCTTTGAGAAAAAATAGCTAAGTTATCTTTGTGGGATAAGAAAAGGGCCACTGAGTTACTAGTCCTGATACATACCGATATATGTGGCCTATTTGATATGCAGGCCAAGAGTGGTTATAGCTACTTCATTATCTCTACTGATGATCCATCACGGTATAGGTATATGTTTCTTATGAAACACAAGTCTGAAGTCTTTGAAAGCTTCAGAGAATTCAAATAAGAGGTAGAGAAGCAAACAAATAAACCCATCAAAGTCCTACGATCCGATTGAGGAAGGAAATACCTAAGTGCTGAATTTCTAAAATATCTTAAGAAAAATAGCATAATCTCTCAATGGACTTCTCTTGGCACGTCTCAACTCAACGAGATATTCAAAAGGAGAAATAGGACCCTATTGGATATGGTCTGATCCATGATGAGCTTCACTGATTTATCCATATATCTTTGGGGACATACCTTACTTATCACGATATATATTTTAAATAAGGTTCCTTCTAAGTCTGTTCCTACCACACCATATGAGATATGGCATAGTAAGAAGCTGAGTCTGAGTTACCTTAATACTTGGAGATGTCCAATCTATATTAAAAATAGAAAGATGATAAGTTAGAAAATAAATCAGTTGTAGCTCGATTTATAGGATATCCCAACGAATCTATTAGGTACTACTTTTATGTTCCATATGATCACAATGTGATTGTGAGTCGCAATGCTACATTTCTAGAAAATAGTTTATCCAGAACGGTGATAGTGGAAGGTTAATTGAGCTTGACGAGAATATCTCTGAAGAGTGACGAGCTATAGATCTTCAAAAATCCATCAATGATGAGTCAGTAATTAATGTTCCACTTCTATCCCATAGATCAGGTAGAATCTCCCATCTTCCTAAAAGATACATGGGTATACTGAAAGAGGATGTAGAGGAAGCATTTCTTATGGGAGATAGGGGTCATAGTGATAATCTTAGTACTTTTGATGAGGTGATATCTGACATCGATTTTGAGAAATGGTTAGATGTAATGAAGTCAGAAATTGACTCAATGTGCTCAAACCAGATTTGGTCCTTAGTGGATCCACTGAAAAAATTGTTCCCATTGGGTATAAATAGATCTATAAAGAAAATAGGTACTGATGGTAAGATAAAGACCTATAAGGCAAGGTTAGTAGCGAAGGATTATAGTCAGTACAAGGCATTGACTATCATGATACTTTTTATCTGTAGTCATGTTGAAATCCATCTACACATTGCTTGCTATTGCAGCTTACTATGATTATAAAATCTGATAGATAGATATGAAAACTGCTTTTCTGAATGGATATCTTGAGAAAGATATCTATATGGAGCAGCCTCTGGGTTTCACATTCAGTAATAGTGATCACTGAGTCTGCAAGCTACAAAGGTCTATCTATAGACTAAAGTAGGCTTCTCAAAGCTGGAATCTTCATTTTAATGATGCGATCAAATTATTGGTTTCATCAAAATGAAGAAGAAACTTATGTTTATAAAAGGTTCAGTAGGAGCGTGCTTGTCTTCCTCGTACTGTACATCGATGACATCCTCTTTTTGGGAATGATATTCCCATGCTGACTTCGGTCAAGGATTGATTATCTAAGAAATTTTCCATGAAAGGTCTTGGGGAAGCATCCTATATCTTTGGGATAAAGGTCTATAAAGATGGATTTAGAAGAATGCTTGGTCTGTCACAAAGTTGTACATAGAAAAGTGCTGAAGTGGTTCAACATAGAAAACTCTAAAAGGAGTTTGCTACCCTTGGTATGGTATTCGACTCTCCAAGACGATGTGTCCTAACACTTTTGAGGAGATCGAGCGCATGAGTAGGATCCCTTATGCTTCGATGATTGGGAGCTTCATGTATGTCATGCTATGTACTCGACCTGATATTGTCCTTGCTATGAGTATCACGAGCAGATATCAGTCGAATCTAGGTGAGGAGTACTGGATAGCTATGAAGAATATCCTTAAGTACTTACGAAGGACTAAGAATTTATTCTTGATCTTTAAAGGAGCACCTGAATTACAGATTCAGGGTTATACAGATTCGGACTTCATATCGGATCCTGATAATAGAAAGTCTATATCAAGGTATATGTTTGCATGCAATGGTGATGCAGTCAGCTAAAATATTTCAAGCAAAGTATCATCGCAGATTCGACCACAGAGGCTGAGTATGTCGCCACTTCAGATACTGCAAAAGAAGGCTTCTAGTTCAAAAAATTTACTACAGAACTTGGTGTAATGACATAGGATGCCATACTACTATACTACGACAACAATGAAGCCATAACACTTGCTAAGAAGCCCCGATCTCATCAAAAACCAAAGCACATTGAACGGTGATTCCATATCATACACGACTATCTTGAGAAGCAATATATCGAGATGCGAAGAGTAGACTCCATGGATAACGTGGCAGACCTGCTAACAAAGTAGTTGAGCCAGCCCAAAATGGAAGCCGACCTGAAGAAATGGGGCTTAGATTAATGGCCAATTGGCTTTAATCCAAGTGCGAGATTGTTAGATATGAAAAAATAATGCCCTACAAGCCAATCGCATGGGGATGTGATGGAACTTTCTTATTATCTTCCTACTCATTTATATGACATTAGTTATTTTATTATATGAGGTATTATGTTTTATCATTTGCTGCATCATATTTTTATGATTATGATAAACCCTATAGATTAAGGTAATAATTTTAGGGCCATGATGAGATCATGTCAGTGAGAGCTAAAATCTTGATAGCCCCAATCTAAAATATTCTCAGTCATTAGATCATCGAGTCAGAGAGCGATGACTCTGATAAGACTGGTACATCCTATGTATGCTCGATAGAGAGGGTGATTGATCTCACAACCACTTATGTGGTGACACTAATACAAGGATGTAGGTGCTTATTAAAGAATGAGTTCACTGAACAGACCTGCAGAAAGAACAT
>KE506486.1:178305-194593 GCA_000441515.1 Elaeis oleifera | reverse complement strand
GAAGATTTTTTGGAGAGAAGTTCTGGGGTGTGAGGAAGTCTTGTGTGAGAGAAGGAAGTCCATATTCTTCCAAGTGAAAAAGAAAGAAGAGAGAAAAGTGGGTGCAAGGTTTTCGATGAGTTTCCTAGAGTTTTAGCCTGGAGTTCGGAAAGTGAGAAGGTGAGCTACGAGTGTCGTAAGTCCACAAAATCTCTGAAAGATCTTCAACATCCTCTCAAGCATGTCTGCTGACGATCCGAAGCGTCCGAAGAATCGACAGATATCGATCGAAGCAGTTCGATCAGCATCGGCCATCAAAAGGGCTCTACAACGAGCTAGCACTCGTGAGGAGTCGATCAGATCGAAAGTTTCATGTGGACGATCCGCAGAGGTCAGACACGCTGTGTGGCTACATCGCGATGATCAGACTCTCCTGACGGCGATCAGATTGCGGCGATCTACTATCCGCACAAAGGTATTGTGTTCTGAACACATTACAGTAAAATATTTACTGTTCAAATTTTAATTCAATTTAAATACATGCATGATATATATCATATTTAGATCCTAGTGTAGGATAAACTCATATTAATTAATTAGATTAAATAATAATTTTTGCTGTAAAATAGTAATTTTGAAAAGTTTTAAATTACCATTTTACCCCTGCATTGAATTTTGCTACACCAACAACCACCTATACTCTCGCTCCTGTGTCCTAACATCATAGATTCGAGACTCATCTACCTAAAGGAAGCAATCTGTACACCAGTTTGTCTAGATTAATCACCATTCTCATGATGGTCCTATGATCAGGAGTAATTTAAGAATTTAACCATCAATGGCATATGCTTTAAATTCTTAACTCTTTGAGAATATATGTCATCATCTTGTTAATCTCTTGGATGATTCATGGACACACAAAATATAAATAAAATACAACCGCCTGTTAAGGATAAAATCATGATCAAAAATATTATATGTGTCAGTTAAGATTGGCTTCTAGGACATACATCCAACACTGTCATGGGGCTATGCACTATTGGCTATATGCAAGTATCTTATAGTTCATAAGAACACCTGGGGTTTGCCCATGTCTTCTAGCCATGGCGGTATATGGAAGCTCTTATATATGTGAGCCCTCTAGGAATATGTGTAGAGTCACATCTCAAGGAGAATATCCCTTGGGAGCTCATTCAGAGCTATGCTCCTCTTTAACATCTACATAGAGCACTGATCACCATAGGAATGGGTTAGAGTAAAACTTTATATAAATTAAATATATGCTCTTTGGCTAGTCAATCAGCTTATTATTATCATATTGAATATTCTTCAAGGGGTCTCTTATCATAGAGATTGGGTTTTCACTATTGAAAGGCTCATTATAAGATAAGTCCCATCCCCTTAGATGACTCTAAGACCTTAGACCTATTAAGCCCTATAGGAAGTAATGAGCAAGATTATTATCAGTTTTCACATAAGATAAAGAAGTAAAGCCATGGATTTCTTACTTTCTTACAGACTTTTGTCTCACCTTTATATATCTGTTTATTTTTGAATTTATAAATATCTTTTATAGAAAAGTATTGTAGCTCTAGAATCATAATGAAATAGGAGGAATAGAAGATAAAATTAAAAAATTTCAAATAAAAGATCTTTAAGCCATTCAGCTTTAGTGCAGATAGAATCAAGAGCTACTAGTTTATATTCTATTGAACTTCTAGCTAGAATGATTTGCTTGATAGATTTCAAGAAATAATACTACCATAAAAAAAAATACATAGCCAGAAATAAATTTCACATCAGATGAATCAAAAATCCAGTTGGTATTACTATATCTCTCTAATACAACTGGATAGCCAATAAATCTAAGATAATATAAAGTAGTACCTTTAACATACCTAAAGACTCTTTCAAGTGCAGTCCAATGAATCCTACTAGAATTACTAGTATAATGATTAAGTGCAGAAATAGCATAAGTAATATTAGATCTAGTATGATTTAAGAGATACATAAGAGATCCAATGATTTGAGCATATTTTCTTGATTTATAGAGTTATCAGAGTTCTTCACAAGTTGGATAGAAGGATCATAAGGTGTAGAAACAGAGAAAAAATCTGAATAACCAAATTTTGTTGATCAATAATTGGGTATAATGAGATTGAGATAAAGATATAAAATTAGAAGATCGAATAATCTTCATTCAAAGGATTAAATCAGCTTCACCTAAATCTTATTAGATGTATGCCTTAGAAGCCAATCAAGCCAACACATTAATTTTTTTAGGACATAATTTTGTACTTGACCTAATTAATTGAGGTAGTTAATTTCATTCATGTAGTCTATGTGTCCATGAATCACCTAGAAAATTAATAAGAAGATGACATATATTATCAAGAGTTGAAAATTTGAGATACGTATTATTGATGGTGAATTTCTAAATACTTCTGATCGATGGATCATCATAGGGATGGTGATTGATCAATCGTGCATGGATTCTTTAGGATAGATGAGTCTCGAGTTTATAGTATGAGGATATCGGAGTGAGAGTGTAGGTGGTTGTTAGAGAATAACGATACTGAACATGATCAATATGAGAAGTTATTTGGATGTCTACTCACTCGTCAGTGATATTCTCGATGTTGTAGTTGTGTGAGTGATTCTTAGACCTACGGTGCCTTGACTACTCACAATGAGCTTGTTGTAGTTTGACTATATGTAAACTTGATCTCCTAGTCATTTAGATCTTCACCGTGTATGTTGGCTACAATAGATTCGTTGTAGGAGTAGGTGTGCATTTAGAAAAGATCTATTGATCTTAATAGTTAAGGAGTAGTCCTATGTGATTTATGAAGTCGAGTTCATAAGACTGTGGCCACGGTATATTGAATTATAGAAAATTTTTTTATGAGATTTTATGATTTGAACTCGAGCTAATTAAATCTTATATATGACAGATGATGGGATTTGATGAGTTTTCATAACTTCCGTCTTATCGGGACTCACGATAGAAGAACTGAAACACATGGTAACTATACTTAGAAGTTTATCCTTCTATTCTATTGGATTACCACTACATACTGCTAGGTATCACAGATGAATTGTGAGACTAACAAAAATTATTTTGATGGTCAATAATTCTTTATTGGTGAGTTAGAATTGTTTCAATTTATTGAAAGGAGTTTCGATGATATTTTGATAGAGATCAAAATATTTTTTACTACCAGATAGAATAGAACCTATGAGGTCACACATAAAACAGGTCTTGACTCATCGGATTGTTGAATCATAATTTTGAATTGTAAATCATACATGAACTTAATTATCAATTTGATTGATGATTGGACTTAAATATAAAAGTTACATTGAGGACTTGCTTAGATTTAGTAAGTTATAGGAGGACTAAATTATAATAATTATATATTATTTGATTTGATCAAATATTAGGATTGTGTCCTAATCAAATTAAATCAAATTTAATTTGATTAATTTTGATTTGACTTTGACTCAAACTAGATTTTATTAATTTAATAGGATTAGATTTAATAGATACTAGACCCAAGCCTATGTAGATTAGGTTTGACCTAATCTTAAGCAATGTTTGATTTGGATTGAGTCCTAGTCAAATTAAATGAGATTTAATTTAATTAGATATGATTTTAATTTGACTTAGATTGGATTTCATTAGTCTAATAGGATTGGACCTAATTTATGATGAAACCAAATCTCAATTGGACTCCAACTTCTACTTGGTTTTGGACTAGACCTTGGCCAAGTCAAACTAGAAGATCAAGCCCATCAAGCCCCACACCAAAAGGGAGTTCACGTCTCTATTTTCTTGGCATGGAAAGGTTTCACATTAAGAAAAGGGAGGGCATGAGAGAGTATTTGCATGGAGAGTTTTTAGGGAGGTAAGTGTGGGCGGCACATAAGAGTCCTACTCTATCTCAATTTATTCCTAACTAAATCCTAACAACCTTTAGTTTAAATAGAGGATAATTATGGGCACCTCCCTTAGTTGATAAGATCAAGCAAGAGGGCATGAGAAAGGGAGACAGCATGATGGCTCATGGACGTTGGATGAAAGATGGTGCAAGGTCTTTCAATGTGGAGAATTTGGGATGCCTCTCTCTCTCTCTCTTCCTTCTTTATAACAACCAAGTGTTGGTTGTTTGAAGGTAACTCTCGCTTTCTCTCTTGTCTAAGAGTTAGACATATCTCCCTCTTCCTCTCTCTCAAAGATGTTCAAGAGTTGAACATTAAAATCAGATTTGATCTGATTTATTTCTTGATCCATGAGATGGACAGTTTTCCTCTTCCTCTCCTCAGATCTAGTCCAAGGGTTGGACAAGAAGAAAGAACAAAGATTTGATCTTTATTTCTTCTATAGATCTTGATTTTCTCTTGAGAAAAGAAAAGTGAAAAAGATATCAGATTTGATCTGATTTCAAATTCCTCCAATAGATCTATTTGATTCTCTTGAGAAGAGAATCAAAAGATTGAACTGATTTGACAATCCAGGGAGTGATCTCTGCAAGGGAGTTAGCATCCCAATGAGATCGAGATCTCCTAATTAGATGAGCCTCAATAGATACCTGTAAAGGTTGGACACTTGTGCGACTACAATAGGACTTTGAAGATATTCTCAGATCATTAGATCGTGATGAAGATCTACCCATCTAAAGATAAAATTTAGATCTTTTCTTAGATTTTATCTTGGATATATGATGATTGCTGGGTTATGAGATTTGATCTCTATGCATACTAGATTAGATTAGACCTAATTGAAAGATTATTTTAATATTATTCTGATAAGATTTTTCGACATGATGGTAGAAGGTTATGTTAAATGATTCTCCTAGAACAATGTTGAAGTAATATAAAATTTTATTTTACTGTATACTCTGTATGTATTAAATTTTAAAATTTCTGTATGCATACCTGTCGCCATGTGATATCGATATCCAATAGTGGTATCAGAGCCATCTCATTAATACAAGATTAAAATCTTGATATTAGATCTGAAATTATTTTTGATTTAAAATCTAAATTTTAATTGATCATGAAGCTGATTTTAGATATGAAAATTTGATTTCTAGATATAAAATTAAGAATATTTCGATCGAGGAGATGGAATTTATGATCTGAAAATCTATTTTCAGATCTAAAATCTGAATGGCTAAATTCATGTGATGGATTTTAAGATCTAAAAAGTTATTTTTAGATATGAAATTTAGATTAATTTATGTTTATGCATTGTGTTCTAGATCTGAAAGTTAGCTTTCAGATTTAAAAATTTAATTTTTTTGTTAATAAATCTGAAATTAATGATTAGTAAAAATCATGTGATGTCTTACTTAATCAGAATTTTCAGATATATATTTTATCTTAATGTTCATGCATCTAAAATTTGAATCTAATTTATATATGATATGAATTTTATTAGATTTAAATTTTGTCTTTATTACATGTTCATGCATAAGATGATGTTCATAGATAGAGACCTGTCTTGGTGTGATCAATGATAGTATAGATATATTTAAATTAGAGTAATTTGATTGAAATAAGATAAAATTTATCGAATCAATCTAAGTTCATCCTAACATAAGGTTGCCCTAGCATAATGAAGGTCATTATATTGTATGGTTGTCCTAGGATAAAAAAAATTAATGTAACACCATAAGAAATTGTAGTATGATCATAAAAGATTATGTGATAATCATAAAGATTATGAGATAGTCATAAGGACTATATGATAATCATGTGCATGTTTTTCATGGATATATATAGTGATCATTTTGAATCACTACAAACCCTTGGACTAAGGTTGTATCTAAAGGTATGATTATTTGGTTAGCAATTTACAATCTTTGCTGACATAAATCAATTGGGCTGAACCAATTTGAATTGGTTGATTGATTGGTATCTAAGGTAAGGGATAGAATGGTGGTTACTTAATTAGAATCGTTGCATGTGCATGAGGAGCCTCTCACCAATCTTGAATTTATCTAGCTAATTTGGTCGATTAAATTTTTATTGGGTGTCAACGTTTGAGTTCACCACGTATGTTGCAATTGCACCTAGATTCGATCTTGGTGAACCAATAAGGATCTCTTTAGTAGATCCATGATTGTGGATTTACATCAGATGTAAATAAACAATTAAATTAAAGACATCTAAATTAAATCTCTTTATATATATATATATTAAGTCAAGTGATCTTTCATCATTGTAGAGGTGCAGGTGTACTACTGGTGTTGATTGTTCTCGGCTAGTCACAATAGTTCAGTTACACCAGAAACACGCATCCACTCTATTAGTATTAGATGCTTTGGGGTAGAGATGGGGTTGGACATAATATCTATCAAGTGAGGGACCTAATAATGGTTTTGTACTTGTTAGTGAATGGTGGATTTGACTTAACTAAGGAGTGTGGCCAATATCTATTAGGTGAGCCTATATGATTTAGAGACCGAATCACTGCAATATGCTTAGAGAAGTATTTGCCAAAAGTTGTCCACTCATCGGTGTGCATGTTACCAATATTTGTCAGGTGAGGTGCACGTATATTGGTGAGACCACAGTATCCACTAGAAATTTTTGTCATGAAGGATTTTCATCTCTCTACCTAAGGAGTATAAGAGATTCGAGAAGTTAATGGGAGCACATTTATTTAAAAGTTTCTAGAATAAATTTAAAATCAAGTACAAAGATTTAACTAAAATCTCTACTCTCTAATAGAATTAAAAATCGACTTTCAATCCTTACAAATTTAGAACCAATTGACTAACTGATCAAGTTATAAAGACTGACTTAGAAATATAAATAATTTAAGTTCTAAAAAGTTGAGCTAACCAGGATGTCTCTATATTACCAAACCATCCGACATTGATCAAAGGGCAATCAGTTCATAATCATTGTTTGACAATGATCAAGATCTTGGATGAGCTTGAGAAGCTCGACAGACCATGTACAAGGAATTGAGAATGGATTTAATCCTGCAATTCCTTATAAGTTCATATAGAAGTTTATAGTAAACAACTGTAAGAATATAATCGATTGCACCTTGACTGAGTTATTGGACATATTGGTGACTTTTGATGGGACCTTGAAGAGTTCAAGGGATAGGGTTCCCGTATACCTAGAGAACCTAAAGAAAAGAATAGGAGATATACCTTCAGAAGGTATGTTGGATCTGCTTGATATTGGTATCTGAGAAGATAGTCAGTGTCGTAGGATCTGAGAGATCTAAAGATGAAATGATCCAAATATACATGGTATCTTAGGTTTGATCATATTGGAGAGGATAGAATAAATAAATTAAAAAGTATGAGCTCCTAAGCTCATCAACTCTCAAGTCATTTCTGATTTATGGATTCTATCTTCAAGGATAGATGGCCAAACTACCCTTTGTGGGACATAGGATGAGGACTACTAACATACCTGCCCTGATATATTCTGATGTATACAGCCCATTTGATAAGCTGGTCATGGATGATTCTCTTTACTTCATTACTTATGCCGATGACTTTTCACAGTATTGATACATATGTGAGACACAAATCTGAAGTCTTAAAAAATTTAAAATTCAGATATGAGTAAAGAAGTAAATTAAAAAATCTTTAAGGTTCTTCGATGAGATCGAAGAGGTGTATGCCTTAGTGAAAGTTTCTAATCGATCTCAAGAAAATAGCATAGTCTCATAATGGACTCTTCTTGATGCACCTCAACTCGATAGGGTGTCGGTGAGGAGGAATTGGACTCTATTCGATATAGTCCGATCCATAATGAGTATCTCTAATCCTCCCTTATTTTTTAGGAATATACTTTACTTATTGAATAGAGTTCTCTCTAAGACATTCCTATCATACCGTATGAGATGTGGCATGTTAAGGAGGTCAGGCCTATGTCAAGTAATGACAAGCAGACCAAGTTAGAGGTTAGGTCTATGAGACTCATTTCAAGATATCCTAAAGAATTTTAGGAATACCATTATTTTTCTAGAGGATCACAATGTGATTGTGACCCGACATGCTATGTTCTTGGAGAAATAGTTTATCCAAGATGTAGATAGTGGAGAAAAGCTCAGCTCAAAGAGAAAGTCTTTTAAGAGCAACGAGTCATAGAACCTATAGAACCTATTCATGATAAGTCAGTGCATGTAGTCCTCCCTTCATCTCATAGATCCAGTTCAATCTCCAATCCTACTGAAAAACACTTAGGTATTTTGATAAAGGATAGAGAGGAAGTGTTCCTCGAGGGAGATAAGGAACATGAAAGTGATGTGATCAAATCTTTTGATTTCATCAGGAATAAGGGAAATATGTGTTTATAAGAAGGTCAATGAGAGTATTGTCACGACCCTCATATTGTACGTGGATGACATCCTCCTGATAAAAAAATTATTTCTATACTGACATCAGTTTAAAATTTGGTTGTCTAAATAAATTCTCCATGAAGGATCTTGGGAAAGCATCCAATAAAGGTCTATGAGATAGATCTAAAGGGATGTTAGACCATTCATATGAAGATGTGCATTAAGGAGGTGCTAAAGGGGTGCAGTAAGGAAAACTCTAATAAGAGTTTCTATCCTTTAAGCATGAGACTGATCTCTCCAAGGAGATATGTTTCAACACAGTTGAGAAGATGCAGTACATGAGCTAGATCCCTTATGCTTTAGCTAAAGGGAGCCTTATGTATGCCATATTATGTACATGACCCGATATAGATCTTGCTGTGAGTGTCACGAGCAAATATTGGTAGAATCTAGGTTGAGAGCATTGGATAACTGTGAGCAATACTTCTAAGTACTTGAGAAGCACTTTAAATATGATAATGGTCTTTGGAGAAGAAGAAAGTTAAGGATACAAGGATTCATAATTCAGACTTTATGTCTGATATTGATGGTAGAGAGTCTACATCAGGATGTGTTTCCTTAAGCAATAAAATTTGATAAATTGGAAGAGTTTCAAGTAACCGATCATCGTAAATTTTGGAGGTCGAGTATGTTATTGCCTATGAGATAGCTAAAGAGGTATTCTGGTTTGTTGTAGAACTAGGTGTAATGTTACGAGATGATATAACACTATACTATGGCAACATAGGTGCTATAGCTTTAGTTAAGGAGCCAAAGTTATACCAGAGTTCTTAGCACATAAGAAAGATGATTCGTGACTATTCCAAGATGTAAGACTTCGAGGATCAGAGTAGATCCCATGAAAATATGGTGGGCCCATTGACTGAACGACTTAGCCAGCCAGGACCAAAGCACATCTTAGAGAAGATGGGATTTAGGTTGTGGTAGATTGATTTTAGTGCAAATGGGAGATTACTAGATATATGTCCTAGAAGCTAATCAAGCCAACACATTAATTCTTTTAGGACATAATTTTGTACTGGACCTTATTAGTTGGGGCAGTTAATTTTATTCATGTAGTGTATGTGTCTATGAATCATCTAGAAAATTAGCAAGAAGATGACACATATTCTCAAGAATTGAAAATTTGAGATATGTTATTGATGGTTAATTTCTACATACTCTCAATTGATAGATCATCACGGAGATGGTGATTGATTTGATCGGTGTATGGATCGCTTCCTTTAGGGTAGACAAGTCACAAGTCTATAAGTAGGGACATTGAAGTGAGAGTGTAGGTGGTTGTTAAAAAATAATGGTACTAAATGTGACCAATACGAGAATTCACTTAGATGTCTACTAACTCGTCAGTGACATTTTTACTGCTGTAGTTGTGTAAGTGGTTCTTAGACCTGCAGTGCCTTAGCTACTCACAATGAGGTTGCTATAGTGTAACCATACATAAACTTAGTCTCCTAGCTATTTGAGTTCTCATTGTGTATGTTGGGTACAATAGGTTTGTTGTAGGAATAGAGTGTGCACTTAAAAGAGATCTATCGACCTTAATAGTTAAGGAGTAGTCCTATATGATTTATGAAGTCGAGTTCATAAGACCGTGGCCATAGCATAGAAAAAAGATTTTCATGAGATTTCATAATTTGAATTCGAGCTGATTAAATCTTACAAATGACAGATGATGGGATTTGATGAATTTTCTATAATCTCCATCTTATCGAAACTCACGATAGAAGAACTGCATTACATGGTAACTACATCTAGAGATTCATCCTTTTATTCTGTTGGGTTGTCACTATATACTACTAGACATCATTAGTGGATTGTGAGACCAATAAAATTATTTGATGGTCAATAATTCTCGATGGTGAATTAAAATTTTTCAATCCATTGAAAGAAGTTTCAATGATATTATGATAGAGATCAAAATATTTTTTACTACCAGATAGAATAGAATCTATGGGGTCACACATAAGAGAAGTCTTGACTGATTAGAATATTGAATCATGATTTCGAATCATGAATCGTAAGTGATCTTAATTATCAATTTGATTAATGATTGGACTTAAATATAAAAGTTACAATGAGAACTTGCTAAAAGTTAGTAAGTCATAGGAGGACTAAATTATAATTATTACATATTATTTGATTTAATCAAATATTAGGATTGGATTCTATTCAAATTAAATCAAAATTAATTTGATTAGTTTTGGTTTGAGTTTAACTCAAACTATGTTTCATTAATCTAATGAGATTAGATTTAATAGATATTAGACCAAAATCTATCTAGATTAGGTTTGACCTAATTTTAGCTGTGTTTGATTTGGATTGGATTCTAGTCAAATTAAATCAGATTTAATTTGATTAGATATGATTTAAATTTGACTTAGATTGGATTTCATTAGTCTGATAGGTTTGGACTTAATTTATGATGAAACCAAATCTCAATTGGACTCCAACTTCCACTTGATTTTGGACTAAACCTAGACCAAATCAAACTAAAAGATCAAGCCTATCAAGCCCCATGCCCAAAGGAAGTTCATGTCCCTATTTCTTGGCAAGAAATATTGGATTTTCTACAAGTGCTAGTACATGTAGATTTAAATTTTTTAAATCCAAATATAGCAAAAAATCAGATTAAATACTTTAATCTAAGCATGGATTCATCATATGAAAGCACTTATGGATCTAGTTCATATACTGAAATTAACATAAACTAATTTTAAGATAAATAAATAAAAATCTGTAATTAATTCACATACTTGAATCGCTTTCCTTTTGCCTCAAACCTATAACTGAGATTGAATCCAATTCAATCTCTAGATCTGAGATTGATCAGGCTTTGAATTAGCAGTACAAGCATCCTGTCTCTACGGGTATCCATAGGGCCGACCTCAATTATTTTTCTTAGATCCTACTTGCTTGAACTAAAAGTCTGAATAGGCTTGAACCAAGCTTGGATAGGCTTGAAATTGTAAACCTTTTGATCTTTCTTTCTTGATTCTTGAAGAAACCAAGAACTTTCTTGATTCCTTAACTAATCAAGAAGAACAACAACAACCAAAAAGTGGTGGTAACTAACTCCCAATAACTTAAGAGGAAGAGGATGAAACTACCTAAAACTTGGTGCCAACCAATTGACATCAAGTAGAAGGATGCTGCCCACTTCTCCCTAGCTCCAAGAAAGATGCCTAGAGAGAGAGGGCATGGGCTAGAGAGAGATAGGGGGGCATGGGCATAGTAAGGGTGGCAGCAAAGATGGGAGGAAGTGAGATAATCAGAGGATTAAGGCTAGGATCCTTATATAGACAATATAAGGGTATCCTAATCCAATTAGGATCCCTCCTCCACTCATATTAGAAGTCCGAGCTTAAATATATTTGGACCAAATAAATGGGGCGTCACCCAAAACTCATCTATACTCACACCCAATGCTAGGCATCCCATCATCTGGGATCTAATAAAAAGTCTCAAATCAGCCCACATAGTTTCATAAATTCACTTCAAGAGTTTTTAATGAATAAAATCAAGAAATGCTTTCTTGATTTAATCCAAGCTATAAATTAAGCATCCAACCATTGAAGGCTATTAAATTATATTCAATTAGATTCAAATAAAGTATAGAAATTGGTTAATGCTTATCATATAAGTAAACCAACTACAAGATAAATTGGGTTCACCCAGGTGCTAGCAAAGTTAACATGAATCCAATAGGATTTCTCTAAATCCATATAATTGATACTTCATAAGTCCAATTATTAATCAATCCAAATTTTTTTCTTTATATGTGACCTCATAGGTTCAATTCTATCTGATAGTGAGACATACCATGATCTCTATCATAGGTATCACTGAACTCCTTTTAGTGGTTCGGAATAGTTCCACTCTAACTTGACAAGGATCATTGATCCAAAATGATTCTATTGAGCTTTCATAATCCATCAGTGATATCTAGTTATATATAATGGCAATCCAGCAGAACCAAAATAGAACCTCTAAGTATAGTTAATATATGATACAGTCCCTTTATCGTGAGTTCCGACTAGATGGCAGGTCATAGATAAATCATCAAACCTCATCATCAGTCATATGATAGATCTGATCAGCTCAAGTTCAATAGTGATTCTAAATAGAAACTCTTTCTATCAATCATACTGCTATGGTCGTAGACTTATGAACTCGACTTCTCAAATCTTATAAGATTACTCCTCTCTATCAAGATCGATAGATCCCACATAGAGGCACATGTTGCTCGCATAGCTTAACCAACTGAAGCCAACATCTACTATAAAATTCATAATCGAGTTAATATTTATGTGTAGTCAAACTACAGCAGTCTTACTGTAAGCAACTGTGACACCGTAGGTCAAAAGACCAATCACACAACTATAGCGTCGAGATAATCACTGATGATCGAATAGAAATCTATATGATCTCTCGTATGGTCATGCTCAGTACAAGTTGTTCTTTAATAATTATCCATACTTTCTGCTTAGTGTCTCTATATTGTGACTAGAGACTCATCTACCCCAAAGAAAGTAAATCATGCATCGGTTTATCTGGATGAATCACCATCCCCATGGCTATTCTACGATCAGGAGTAATTTAGGAATCGATTATACATACCTCTGATTCTCAATACTTGAGAATACATATTGTAATATCAATTCTAAGGATGATTCAAGAACACATAATACCTGAATGATAAATGAAAACTTACCCTTTATTAATTTAAATTAGTAGTTTAAGTATAAATATATTTCATAGAATAAAATATGTCAGTCAATAATTGACTTCTAGGACATACATCCAACAATCTCTTACTTGGACTAAAGCCAATTGGCCATGAATCTAAGTCCCATCTTTTCAAGATGGACTTCTATTTTGGGCTGGCTCAACTGTTTTGTTAGCGGATCTTTCACATTATCCATAGAGTCTACTCTTCGCACTTCGACATATTACTTCTTAAGATAGTCGCATATGATATGGAACCACCGTTCAATGTGTTTTGATTTTTGATAAGACCGAAGCTCTTTAGCAAGTACTATGGCTCCGTTGTTGTTGCAGTACAGTGGTATGGCATCCAATGTTATTACACTAAGTTTCACGGTAAATTTTTTGAACCAGAAGCCTTCTTTTGCAGTATCTGAAGCGGATCTACACTCAGCCTCTATGGTCGAATCTGCGATGATGCTTTGCTTGAATACTTCCAGCTGACTACACCATCATTGCATATGAACATCTACCTCAATGTAGACTTTTTATTATCAGGATCCAACATAAAGTCCGAATCTATATAACCCTTAATTTGCAATTTAGGTGCTCCTCTAAAGATCAAGAATAAATCTTTAATCCTTTATAAGTACTTAAGGATGTTCTTCATGGTTATCTAATGCTCTTTATCTAGATTCGACTGATATCTGTTCGTGATACTCATAGCAAGGGCAATATCAAGTCAAATACATTGCGTGGCGTATATGAGACTCCCAATCGCCGAAGCATAAGAAATCCTACTCATACATTCGATCTCCTCAGAAGTGTTAGAACACATCATTTTGGAAAGTCGAATACCATACCTAAAGGGTAATAAATCCCTTTTAGAGTTTTTCATGCTGAACCACTTCAGCACATTTCTATGTATAATTTTGTGATAGACCAAGTATCCTTCTAGATCTATCTCTATAGACCTTTATCCTAAGGATGTAGGATGCTTCACCAAGGTCTTTCATGGAGAATTTCTTAGACAACCAAGCCTTGACCGAAGTTAGCATGAAAATATCATTCTCAATAAGGAGGACATCATCGACGTACAGCATAAGGAAGATAAGTATGCTCCACTATCTCTTTATAAATACAAGGTTCCTCTTCATTTTGATGAAACCAAACGATTTGATCACATCATTGACATGAAGATTTTAGCTTCGAGAAGTCTGTTTTAGTCCATAGATGGATTTTTGTAGCTTACAGACTCGATAATCACGATCACCGAACGTAAAACCTAGAGATTGCTCCATATAGATATCTTCCTCAAGATATCCATTCAAGAAAGTAGTTTTCACATCCATTTATCATATTTTATAATCATAGTAAGTTACAACAACAAGCAATGTGCGGATGGATTTCAGCATGGTTATAGGTGAAAAAATGTCATGATAGTTAATACCTTCGCGTTGACTATAACTCTTCGGCACCAATCTTGCCTTATAGGTCTCTATCTTACTATCAGTATCTATTTTTCTTTTATAGATCCATTTACACCCAATGAAAATAATTTTATCCGATAGATCCACTAAGGACCATACTTGATTTAAGTACATTGAGTTAATTTTTGACTTTATTACATCTAATCATTTTTTGAAATCGATGTTAGACATCGTCTCATCAAAAGTACTAGGACATCACCATGACCCCACCTCCCACAAGGAATGCTTCCTCTACATCCTCTTTTAGTATACCCATGTATTTTTTAGGAGAATGAGAGATTCTACTTGATCTATAAGGTGAAAGTGAAACATTAACTACAGACTGATCATTGACGGGTTCTTGAGAATCTATAACTCGTCGCTCTTCAGAGACATTCTCATCAAGCTCAATTAATCTCCCACTACCACCATCTTAGATAAACTATTTTTTTAGGAACATGACATTATGACTCATAATCACATTGTGGTCATATGAAAATAAAATAGTACCCAATGGATTTTTAGAATACCCTATAATCTGAGGTACAACTGATCTATCCTCTAACTTGTCAGCTTTCTATTTTTTAACATAGACTGGACATCCCCAAGTCTTAAGGTAACTCAGACTCAACTTCTTACCATACTATATCTCATACGATATGATAGGAACAGACTTAGAAGGAACCCTATTTAGAATATGCATTGCGGTAAGTAAGGCATGTCCCCAAAGATATGTGGGTAAACTAGTGAAGTTCATCATGGATTAGACCATATCTAATAGGATCTTATTTTTTTTCGGATATCCTATTGAGTTGAGAAATATCAGAAGGAGTCCATTGAGAGACTATGCCATTCTATTTAAGATATTTAGAAATTTAGCACTTAGGTATTTTTTCTTTGATCGGATCATAGGATTTTGATAGGTTTATCTGTTTGCTTCTCTACTTTTTATCTGAATTCTCCAAATCTTTCAAAGGTTTCGGACTTATGTTTCATAAGAAATACATACCCATACCATGATTGATCATCAGTAAAGATAATGAAGTAGTTATAACCATCCCTAGTCTGCATATAAAATGGGCCACATACATCGGTGTGTACCAAAGATAGTAACTCAGTGGCCCTTTCCTTTATCCCACAAAGAGTAACCTAGCCATATTTTCTCGAAGGCATAATTCATAGGTCGGAATTGACTCAAATTTAACTAAGTCAAGGATCCCATTCTTTTTCATGTTGTTTATCCTGTCCTCTCCAATATAGCCAAGCCTATAGTGCCATAAGTACTTATGGTTAAACTCATCTCTGGATCTCTTTTGGCCTACGGCATTCACTACTTGCTCATTTAAGTTTACATTAGCGTCAACATGCAAGTGATAAAAACTGTCAATCAAAAGATCAGATGCAACCAATTTATTTATAAATAAATAGAATAAATTTTTTATTAATTAAAAATAATCCATCCTATGCAAGTATAAAAATTGAAATCAAATTTTGGCTAGCTACAGGAATAAAATAATAGTCTCTTAAATCTAATTTAAAGCCTGACGATAATCGAAGAAGATAAGTTCCAATAATTTCTGCAGTAACTTTTGCTTTATTGCCAATCCGAATGGTCATGTCACCTTCCCTCAATCTCTTACTTCCTATTAGACCCTGTATTGAAGTACATATATGAGCACTAGAATCAGAATCCAACACCTAACTAGAAGTAGAAGAAATCGTTAGATTAGATTCTATTATGAGCATACTTTCAGAAGGT
>KE506485.1:104138-116069 GCA_000441515.1 Elaeis oleifera | reverse complement strand
GCACAACCGTCAACAAGCTGACGATTGGCTTTGGGATACTATTCCCAACAGAGGGGACCCACACGATGGACATCTTAGTATAACTGGGAGCATGGAGCTATGCATGGGATGCACGTTGGATCCATGTGCTGTGCATGGCATGGATTTGGGTGCGGCTTGGCTTGGGCATGCTTGCGGAGGCAAAATAAGGAGGGCTGGCTCATGAAAATAGGAACTCAGTGGTTTGGGAAGCATTTGGATGTGAACGTGTGGGACCAAGCAAGCGGGTGCGATTTGAATCCACGGGATGTTTTGGCAGGCTTCTATTGCAAACCAAAGTGGGCGGCAAGCGGTTCAAACGAGAAAGCTTCACGTGCGTTTTAAATGAACGCGCTTAATGTGCGCGGAAGCTTACGAGTAGGGTGAACACGAAAGTGGGAACTAGTGAGCACGCATAGATTCAAAAGTACTAGATTCACGTGGATGTGCAGCGGACTAACGGTTTAAACGCGTTGGTTCATACGAAAAAAGGCACAAAGCTGTTGGATGCGAAGCGATAAGATGAAGCGGATAGAACAAACAAGATGGGTTGTTGAACGCGACACGAAATAAATGCGTGGTATGAAGTTTATAAAAGAAGGCCACAGGGGATCGAAGCGGAGATTTTTCAGGCCACAAATCGGTGATCTTCTTTTCCACCTAAAATCATTTCCATACCTCATCTAGCCTAGCCATCCAAACATCCAAATTTATTTTGCTGCTATCAACCATCTTTCAATTGCTGCCCAGAAGTCTCCTTAACCTCAAGATATCAGCGAGCAAAAATTTCATGGCCAGTTAAATTTTTCAGTTCTCGAAAAATCCCTAAAGTGCTTGTAACAAGCAGTATTTTTATTGTTTTATTTATTTTTGTACTTCTCCTTTCTATAAAACAAAAGATCCGTTATTAAATATCTATTTTTTATGCTATTTTTAGTTACTTTGTATGCATCTTATCTTGACTAGTCTATATTCCAGAGAGACGGGTCGTGATCTAATGGGTACGAGCCGTGTTCCCACCAGATAGGTTATATCTTGATAAGTGACATATAGACTCATTACATCGAAGGAGGGTATTAACTGTCTATCAGGTAACCAGGTGAAATCTCGAGACATCTTCCTAATTCTTGAACTACTTCTTTGATATCATTTGATTTACTTTGATCTTTGTTAGCATTATTTTAGTCGATCAATTAATTTTAATCCTTCTTTAATTCTAGTACTCGAATGTAACTCAGCCCACGATCCTCGTAGATACAAACCTAACTCACATTATTTATATAGTTGAGGTCAGTAATTTATCTTTGATCGTCTCACGGCAAGGCGAATCAAGTAGCAATAAAATTAACACTTTTCTATGGGATAAGGTTTGTAGTATTTTATGTGACTGTTTCTTAAGCCCCAATTTATCCAACTTTTCTAAAGCCTCAAATTCCTGCTTGGACTCTGATTGCTCTTATACTCACTCCTAATTCAAGCAACCTAGATGTTGACGACTAAGGTGCTGAAAAATGAAATGTATTACCCATGAGAAAATATTCCTGCCCTTCGTAAAACAATGGAAATATGGAAGATTGTACTTGCTTAGTAAGAAGGAAGATGGTTCATATAGTTCATGCCGTTGATAGTTTTCTCAAATCCTTGTATTGCAAGGATTACGGCAATTTTGTTATGTGAATACATGCTTTATTTGAACTTTATATTTGGTTAATGCATGAGAATGTTGCCACAAGGAAATGGTTCAAATGCCATTGAGACCTCATAAATATTTGGTTAGGTTACGATATACAGATTCGGCCATTAGGCTTTAGAGCATGCTGAATACTATGCCAATGATGTAGATTTTGACGAAGATGAATCACTCACATGCAAGTATGTGGATGAAGTGCCATATAAGGGTCTACATTCATGTGTGCAATGGGAAGCTTCTAGCTGTGTGGATATAGGAGACTCACATGCTCAGTTTTATAGGTTCTGTCTGATTACCAGGTGCTTTTGAACCTAAATAACTACTTCTAGTGCTTCATGATCTGTAAAGAGGTGGCTTTAAATAACTTATGATGATCCAATCTCTCAATAGAATGTGGTAATAAAGTTCCAAAATTTCCTGTGATAATCATTCTATCAACATCCTAGAAGGATGGTTTAGTTAAAAATAGTATAACTATTTGGTGGACTAAACTGACCATTTTTATTGGTCTTCCTGAATTCATGATAATGGATATTTAGTAAGGAAGCAACAAAAATTTCCTTATGGCATGCAGGAATACTTTGTTTTACCGTCATCGTTTCAAATGGTGGTGTGAAAATAGTGATTGTATCTCTTTACATATATCCAATTCATATTAAAAGAGGCTCTATATATACAGTAATAAAAGTCTAGATATAATGAACCATATTAAAGGTCTAAATATAATGAGCCATATAAATTATAATCTTAGTCAAATATTCTGTTACCTAATTTATCTCCTCCTAATTTATCTTTCATAATTGATATATATTTTCTAATTGATACATTTCCTAAACAAGATTATTTTCAATACTCTCCTTCAAGTTAGAGCATATATATCATGTATCCCTAGCTTGTTACAAATATAATTTATCCAAGGACCCATAAGTGCTTTAGTGAACAAATCTGTCAACTGATCACTTGATTCAATAAATGTAGTCACAATCTCATGACTGTAATTTTTTTCGAATAAAATGGCAATCAATTTCAATATACTTAGCTCATTCATGAAAATGGAGTTTGAGGTAATATGCATTGCTGTATGATTATCATAAATAATTTTATAGGTTGTGATTGTATCATGCCCAATTCTCCCAGCAGGTACTTCAACCGAATCATCTCATAAGTAGTCGGGGCCATAGCTCTATATTCAGCCTCTACACTCAAACGGACCATAATATTCTGCTTTTTGCTCTTTCAAGAGATCAAGTTTTCTCTAAACAATATATAATATCTAGTCGTGGACTTTCTATCAGTTAGTAAACCAGTCTAGTCAGCATCAATATAGCTAATTAGCTGAGCATGAACCTTTCCTAATACAATAAATCTCTTCCAAGCATAGCCTTGACGTATTTGATAATTCGGGTTACTGCATCTTAGTATGCCTTAGTTGGGGAATCTAGGAATTGACTTACAATACTTAATAATAAAGGAGATGTCTAGTCTAGTAATTGTGAGATAATTCAACTTGTCAACCAATTTCGATATCATCAGGGATCTGAGAAAGGCCCCTCCTCTCTTGGTGCTAGTCTGACATTCGGGTCTATAGGAGTGTCAATGGGTTTGGACTCAAGTAATCCAATTTCCTCCAAAATACATGCTTCCTCCGACATATATAGATACCACATTCAGATCTTGCAAGCTCAATTCGAAGAAAATGCTTCAGAGATCCCAAATCTTTAGTCTGAAACTGTGAATACAAATAAGTCTTAAGTTGAGTAATACTAACTTCATTATCTTCAGTGATAACTATATCATCAATATAGATAATCAGAATTACTTTTCATCCCTCGAAAAGTCTATAGAAAATAAAGTGATCTGACTGAAATCTTACCAGTTCCACGTCCAGAATAGCTTAATTGAAGCAGTCGAAAAGTCTATAGAAAATAAAGTGATCTGACTGAAATCTTACTAGTTCAAAGTCTAGAATAGCTTAACTAAAGCGGCTAAAATAAGCCCGGACTTCTTGAGCTGATATACTTTGCCAGAGTACTCCTCCTGAGCAACAAATTCGAAAGGTTGCTCTATATAAACATCCTCCTTGAGATCTCCATACACAAAGGCATTCTTGATGTCTAACTGATGCAGGGTCCAATAATGAATAGTAGCCAGAAACAGGAGCAAATGGACTGAAGTAGTTTTGGCTATCGGAGAGAAGGTCTCATCGAAGTCTATTCTAAGAATTTGAGCATAGCCTTTGGCAACAAGTTAAGCCTTCAAACGATCAACTTTTTCACTAGGAGATACCTTTATTGTGTACATCCAATGATATCTGACTATAGTTTTATTAGGTGGCAAAGACACCAGTTTCCAAGTGCCATTGGCATGCAAGGCAGATATCTCTTCCATCATTGCTGTCCGCCAGTCAGGATGTGCCAATGCTTCTATAGTAGAGCAAGAAATAGAAACAGAATTCAAAGAAGAAAGAAGGGTTATATAGAGAATAGATAAGTGATGATAGCTTGAGAAATTATTAAATAGGATGAGGAGTGGCAGTAGCATGTCTATCTTTTCTATATGCAATGGACAGATCAAATATATACAGGTACAAGAGATGTCTTGACAAATCTCACCAGAGTGTCACACAATCTTTTTGCTGTAGTGGTTTCTACATGAGGCACCTTCTACCTGCACTGATATGTGATAAGATCATTCTATCCTGCTTCCCTAAAAGAAGAACTTGGAGAGGGCATAAAGTAAATGTTCCTAAAAGATGAGAATAGGAGAAATAGAAGCAGACACAATAGTGGTGGATAACTCAAATGATGATGTAATAGAGTTGGATAAGAAAGGATTGGACTCAAAAAAGGTAACATCAGTGCAAACAAAATATCGATAAAGTTCGAGAGAGTAGCACCTATACTTTTTTATCCTCGTGAATATCTGAGAAAATATATTAATAAAATGAGTAGATAACTTAAATGCATCAAGAGATAACTAATGAACAAAGCATACACATTCAAAAACATGTGGGGTTAATGAATAGGAGGCATCTCAGAGAAATAAACTTAAACAGAAATTTAATTCTAAAGAATACTGGAGGGCATTCGATTAATCAAATAATATATAGGAAGGAGAACATTATCCTAAAAATGATCAGGAACGTACATATGTAAAAGTAATGTTCGTATCATTTCAACAAGATATCTATTTTTTCATTCAGTCATTCTATTTTGTTAACGAGTGTAAGAGCATGAGAACTGATATATCATAACACAAGATGATATAAAATACTAAAATTGAGTAGAGAGTATTCTTGGATATCATCATTATGAAGAGTATGAATAGAAACTCCAAACTAAGTGTTAATCTCAGTACGGAAAGAACAAAGATAGAAAATAGTTCAGAACAATTTTTAATCAAATAGATCCAAGTTACTCTAGAGTAATCTCAATAAAAGTAACAAAATAGCGGTAACCTTGACTCGAGATAATACTATAAGGATCCCAGATATTAGAGTAAATAAGATAAAAGGGAGTGCTAGCTCGTTTATTGACTCGGCTTGGAATTTGAGTTCTAGTATGTTTTTTAAACTGACATGATTCACAATCTAATTTAATAGACATATCAGGGATCATCTTCTTTAAGGTAGTTAAGAATTGGTGCCCAAGATGACTATGAATTTACAATAGAGAAGCAGCAACCATATGGGGAGTACGTAACTCTGAGGACACTGGAGTAGATAGGTAGTAGAGATCTTAAGACTCATGCCCCGTACTCATGCCTCATGCCTATCATCCTTCCAGTCCTTGAATCCTGAATCACAACATTATCAAAAAAAAGATTATGATATAATTAAGTTTTTTGTGAGTTGACTAATGAAAATTAAGTTAAAAAAATTAAAGAAGAAATAAAATGAAAGATAGGGATAACGAAGCAATAGATGCTGCTATTTCAATGCCCCATATAGGAGTAACAGATCCATTGGCTAATGTAACAGATAGTAGAGCGTTAGGTTTAGTTAAACAAGATAATATGTTGGGATTATCGGACATGATCGAAAGCACCTGAGTCAAGAATCTAGAGGCCAAGAGATGACTGAGGCATGCAGTAGAGTGACCTGATTGGGTGAGCCAGACAACTGGTTGAGTTGCCTATCGAGCTGTTAGGCTCTGTAAGAAATGGGCATATTCTTCTATAGTATGATGATAGTGAACTATCTAGTGGGCAATATACTATCAAGATTAGAAATCTCTATCTATGTCGCATTGGCGATCTTAGAAGGAATACATGCAAGGAGTAACAGATATCATGACTATATCCTCGTTTGTTGTAGTGACTATATCTGAGAACATTTTCTTGACCACCTCTACCACCCCGATTTTTTTCACGAGTGCTAGAGGGTGCTCCAAATAAATTAGATTTTATGATAAGAATAGATCTATCTCCAGTAGGCATATATTTTGGGATAGCTGGAGTGGAGGCTACTTAAAGTAGTTTTTAAAAGACATCTATCAGTGAAAAACTGATTCACCATCTAGGAACTAGGTTCTGACTGATTCATACTCGGATCGAATACTTTGCAGATCTAGGAATTAGCTTCTAACTGAAAATATCTTCTCTTGTTGAGCCTGCTGTACTTTCAAATCTATAGTAAAAAATATCAATTCATTAAATTCGATGAAAAGTGCTTACAATTGGCCTAAATATATTTGTATATCTGTGTTGATCTTATCTCAGTTAAAATAGATGGGACAAGATATTATATATCCTGATGACATCACTAGTGTAGAGCTTATGAGCACGAGTTCATACCTCTTTATTTTTTATAAGGATGAAATATAGCCATCAAGGATGGATCAATAGCTTGCCACAAAAGACTAAGTAGTTATACGTCAATCTTCTTTCAGGTGGCTTGATAAGATATTTGAATATGAGAAATCAGTATGGAGAGATAATTTTTCTGCCCTTGACCTATAAACCAAACCTCGATAACTACGCTTTTGTCAGAAAATTTTTATCATTTAGCTTCGTGATGGTGATTATAGTGTTGCTGGAGATTGAAAGACCTATGATGTTAATAACTTGGAAATCTGACTTTTTATAACAGATTTCTGTGTATGGCATTGATGGAAAAGAAGTAGATATGGCTTCGACGAGGGAAAGCAATGCAACGAGAAGTCTTGCCTTCGATCGGTGAGTGGTGTGCAGTGCAGCGATGATACCTCCGTTTGATGAATGTGTGGTGGTGGTGTAGAAAACTGCACTCTCAGAAATTATATCAGTCTTATGAAATGCTCTAATGCCATGTGAAAATAATGATGGTATTCTTTTCATATATCCAATTCATGTTATAAGATGCTCTATATATAGAGCAATAAAAGTCTAGATACTTTAAATCATATTAAAGGTCTAGATACAATGAGCCATATTAAAGGTCTAGATACAATAAATTATATAAATCATGATCTCAATTAAATATTCTATCACCTAATTTATCTTCTTCTAATTTATTTCTCATGATTGGTATATATCTTCTAATTGATACATTTCCTAAACAAGATTATTCTCAACATGTGGAAATGGATTTCTATATCACTTTTATGGATCACAATACTTTCTTGAAGTAAAGCATAGTAGTTTTCTCAGATTGTATGCCTGCATACATAAAATACCCTATGGTATCTTGTCTTGTCTCTTGTCTTTATTTTTTAATAAATTCATCCTCACTTTCGCTTGTGAATTGCCGTTAATCTGGCAAAGCCCCTTTGATCTGAACTTTAACTTTATGATGAGATAAGAACATTGAAAGAACAAAGGTTATTGATATGAACTAAAAGAATTCTAAATAGATAATGAGATGTGCATCAAGAGATCAAGGTTAAACTATTCGGAATGCAGTACATGTAAACTTGATCAACATAAGTTGAGGTGTCCCTTCCAAGATAATTACCTCATTAATAAACATGGAAATGTAGAGTAATTGATTGGTGGTTAAACTACCACTTCTGAGTTGCATTGTAAATTATGTCTGATGGAAGGGAAGTCCATCTGGCTAAAGATTGTGGTCAAGAATGAAATGACATGGAATCAACATAACAGCGTAATCTTTGATCACAGTTTCATCTTGCATTCATGTACATTTCAAGTTCCCACCTTGGGAACATGTTTACCGGACAACCAGAATCCTGGTGACTAGATTGCCACAACTCAGCTCGTCGACCAGTTTTCCGAACCGCCTTTATTACTGCATTTCGATCAACATAGCCCAAAACTGTGATCTTGCTTGCTATTACGTCTATTTCGATGTAAGTGACCCTGCCAAAAATTTGTTTTGAGTTACTAGATTGGCATTTCGGTTCCATTTTGATAAGAATGCAATTTTTGACATTTGAAAAGGAAATGCACGTATTTCTGTTGAAGTTTTGGTTTATATAAATATGTATATAGTATGTGCATGAGAATATTATCGGAGTAGTAGAAAATTAAAATGCAAAAAGATAGGATATGTATGTATGCATGTATGTATACAGGAATATGCAAACGGATTGAAGGAAGAATGTAGATGGCAACAATAATTTTTTAAAGAAAGAAGTATCGTCAAAAATGGTTTTGATATACTGAACGGTTCATGCATCAGTTAAATGACTGTGAAGCAGTTCATCATTATTCAGCCAAAGAATACAGCTAATGTTGGAGGCCACAGAGGGAATCATAGGTGGGCTTCCTTCAACGAGATTCCTTTGCAGTTAAACGATGCTTCTGTACTTGGGATTTTTCTGATGCCTTGTTTTGCATAGAGGATTAATGCCTCCAGTTAAACCCAAAGAAGTCTAAGAATTATTTTTTTTTAATAATCTTACTTATCGTGCATGGGCAGATGCACATGGTTGCTAGGTAATTACTAAGACCTTAATTCTACAAAGACCTGAAGAAATCAGTTATAAATAACTATTTTAGTTATCAGTACACTAGATTGGATCTTCTCTTAAAGTCCATCAATGCATTTGTTGTTATAGTAGTATGTCTCAAGCCTTCTAAAAGAAATCTAATTAGAGTTACTATAAGAATAAATTTAAGGAAATTGTAAGAGTAATTTGATTAGGGCTGCTTTTGAAATTTTTTATTAAAAATTAAGCCATTTTTTATAATATTTAAGGTGTATCAGAATGGGTTATATGGAGACTCTCGGGCACTTGTACTAACCCTTTAGCTTTCTCAGAGCTCTTGCAACAGGCTTCTCGCAAGCTTTGCAATGTAAACGGACCCTGAGCTCAATGACCTGAAACCATCAATTGACAAAGACATTAGCAAAACAAATATGTAAAAGAGGAGTAAGATCACCACATCTGTTATTTTATGGCGAATTTTCTGCAAGCAAGTTCCATGATCGGAGCACGTCGATTAGTTTTTGAAACCTGTATTCCATACGATATGGAACTCATAGAAGTGAATTGAAAACTCCTAACTCATAGAAGTCATTGTCTATATGATCATCCCGTTTAAGATAGAAGTTAATGATTTGTGATCCTTGCATTAAAATGCCATTATATTGAAAAGAAGAGCAATATCAAGAGATGGTGAGATGTATGCTTGCTTGAGCTTGTGTGCCTTTGTTGTTTGTGTGTGTGAGAGAGAGAGAGGAGAGAGAGAGAGAACCTCCATCTGAAATCCACGAGTTCCACAGGGGATGTATGCTCTTAGACCTCCCCTCTTAGCAAGGATTTATGAAGGAAAGGAAATGAAACTTGACGGCAAAGCAAAGGTGCAATTGATCATGCATCGACATCATACTCCATCATTATCTTTAGCATGCGTATAGCGATGCAAGGTTCATCATTTAGCAAACATTGTGACCAGAACAATTTGGTTCTTTCCATCACTTCACAAACCCCTCAGAACGTTCACGTTAGGTCCTCTGCGCCCGAAGCCCAAAATGGTTATCTCGTTGAAGCGGACCATCAACAGTTCTGAGCCATTTCATGCATCCGCTACAACCATCGGAGGTGAATATAAGGGCCAAACTGTGCATCATTCTGGGTGCCTAGCTAGGATTTAATCATGCTTGGTGACAATAACACTTTTTCATAGGATCCCGAATAAATTACCTGGACCTAGTTATCAAAAGAATTGAACTTATAGCATCCTATAGCGAGCAGATGTTAACTATTAGATCATAGCTTAAATTGCTAGGGGATATTGACAATCAAATGAGCTAGATGCTATTGCTCCCTAGCGGGCTTGCAGGCAGCATATTTGCATATGTACTGACCGATCATATGACGCATAGCCCAAGATATTTATTAGAGTTCAAAAGAACAACACTTTTAAAACGGAAGTATATGTGTTGGCCTTTAAAACAAACATAAATGGTGCTCTCTCGCAACGGAATGGCAACAGAAGCAAATCAGGTGTGGATGAGATAGCAACATCCATCGAACAACCTGAATGTACTCTTTGAGCAGGGTTGGCATGTTGCATGCTTATCTCTTCCAAGCAATTTTTGTGGACGGACTTCTCCTTTCTGGGAATGCATGATTTAGTTCATAGATTCCTATGAATTGGGTGCTACCTCATAGAAACCACTAAAGTATTGAGCGTTGTCAATAAAAAGCCTATTGGATGTTGCCAATATTATAACTTTCAGTTCTTGTTTGGATTAGTTAATCTACTTGTACACCTAAAGAATTCTGTTCCACCCTCATCCTTTCTGATGTCCTACGTAACGGAAACAGAATGCCAGCCATGACTCCATTTTATATATCAGATATCTAAAGTAATCGACATGAATTGAAGATGAGAAGAATCTATCATCAAATGGCAGCATCATTTTCTGTTGGGATACACCGACTGACCCTCACGCCGACTCGCCAACGCCGACTCACTGACTGATCCCAACACCGACTCACCAACTGATCCCAACGACGACTCACCGACTGATCCCGACACCGATCCATCCTCGAGATGGACCGATTGACTTCACCCGTCCGACGACGGACGACACCAACAGTAACTACCGATGATGCCCCGGGCCGAGTGTGTCAGCCTAACAGGCCAATGCTGCCTCCGACCACCCGAAGGGCCGAACCTGCATCACCGACTCTCTGTCGGTGGGACCGCCGACGTCCGACTTCTACGGACTCTTTCAAACGACGACTGTGCTTTCGAGTCACCACCCGACGTTCGAACCCCGACGTATAGTCGGCCAGCCCTTCCAAAGATGCCGAACGACCGGCATGGGCTGTAGTCCTGTCAAGCACAGGCCGTATGACCGTCAGGGAGGCGTTGCCCTGCCAGGGACCTGGGGCGCTGTCCTGCCAAGGACACGAATTAATTCCTAGGACCTGTCAGCCCATCGACGATGTGACAACCCCGACGATTTGACGACTCCACAGTTGTCTACATCACTGACGGCAGGACCATACCGCCTCCTACTATAAAACGGGATAAGGCAACAGCTTAAACGAGGTGGGCTTTTCTCTCCCTCTCCCGCTCCATCGCTGAGTTCCCTTGGTTCTTCTCTACTGTTGCCTAGTCCCTTCTCTGACTTGACCGTCGAAGGGTCTCCGTCGGAGGTATCTCCGGTCAGTGCGGACTTCCCTTGCAGGTGCTCATTCCCGGCGATCAGCCGACGAGGAGATTGGCCGCAACAGGTTTGGCGCGCCAGGTAGGGGGGCACATGACCTCCACAGAGCTTGAAAAATCTCTTCGAGATGACAAGAATCAGGGCTCAGCGATCGAGAGCCACCGGATCGGCGAGGCACTCTTTCCGCCGGAAAGAGGCCTCTCCTCCACTCTCCATGGCGGAACCCAGCTCTCTGCATCCCGCGGTAACCACGGAGGCACAGATCGCGGCGATCGTGCGGCAGATGACTGTGCTAACGGACGCAGTCAAAAGTCTTCAGCAACAACCCACTCGTTTGCCGCACTCGCCGGCGGAGCAGCCGGCGGCGAACCCGATGCTGTCCAAGGGCAGCCGTCGACGCCCGCGTCGATCTCCGTCTCCTTCTTAGGAGCAGCTGTCCCAGCATTTCCATCGAGAAGGGAAGGAGGCCACGGCACGACACCCATCGGTCTCAACATCCTTCTCCTTCCCAGCTCGAGCGAGCGAGGAAGGAGAAGCGGCCGCGGACACCATCCGCCTCTATCTCGGATTCATCAGGAGATTCGACTTTTGGAGTCTCCCAACACCGACGGATGGACGACTACGAGCGAAGCTTCGAAGAAATCGACCGTCGGCTCGC
>KE506485.1:57543-67749 GCA_000441515.1 Elaeis oleifera | reverse complement strand
GTCTCTCTCTCTTTCTTCTTCTTCTTCTTCGTGGAAAACAGGAGAGGAAAAAAAAAAATCGGCCAACCATCCCACGGTGGCGAGACCAAACAGTAATCACCCCTCGTGGTGGTGGAACCCGACGATCTCAACCTTTGGCAACCAAACATGGCTGGCAATGGCAACTGCTTCGATGGAAAGAAGAAAAGAATTGAAGATAGGAACAGGGGAAACCTTGTTCATGAAATCTGGTGGCCATCCAGCCGACAAGGATCTCAAAAAAGCTAGGAAGAGAAAGGGGAAGGGGGAAGAGGCCATATCTTGTCTCCGGTGAGGTATTTGGTCCTCTTTCCTGACGAAAACTCACGATGGCTTTTGGAAAAACTAGCAAAAATCCAAGAAAATCCCACGAATTTTGCTAACAATTGATCAAGGGGTGGAAAGTGATGCATGGGGGGAGGATTTGAGGGCCTTTTAGAGGCCGAGTTCATGGGTCTTCATCGGAGTCCGGCAAGCTTTGGATTCCTTTTCTCGATGAAATATGGAGGACGAAGCAGATGGGATTCTGCCTCCTTGCTTCACATGCCAGTCATATGAGATTTAAAGTTTTTTTTTTGCATGGGTGTGTGTTTGTGTTATTACAATATACAAATCAAATCGGAGCAATGGAGGAGGATAAGATCTTATACGGTACTCTTTGTAAAAAATATCTCAACCTAGACACCAAAAAGAAAACAAAGTCGAAAAAAAAAATAAATGAATTAACAAAATATGCGCTACTAGGTGTAGGATAAGCCTACTTTATTTATAAAAGCTTGGATTTCAATATTTTCTTCCACAGTTATATATGACAGGGTTTGTCTATGGAGATCACATTCGCACATTTTTCCACCATCAGATCATCCCTGACATTTGGGCTTTGATGGAATTCACAGATGATCTAATGGTGGAAAGTCCCGTTTGCAAATGTGAACGGGCTTTTTGAAGTCCAACCCTATATGATAATTTGCAACTTCACAAAGTCTAGATATTTATTATTATTTTTTGAATAGAAGGTGATGGAAGTCCAGACATTTATTATTACCAATATATAGTCCACAACCACCCATAATGTTAATTCCTGGAGAAACAAATGGAAAATTGGAGAAAAAATGGGAGAAAAATATACAGAACTTTTCAAATATAAAAATCAGGTCTAAAAATTGGAAGAAAAATTTAAAAAAATCATGGTTATCATATCTTTTCATATATCATGGTTAGATTCAGAAAATTAGAAAAAAAATCTGAAAACTTTCCATATCTAAAAATATAAGAAAAAGGAAATAAATTATGGTTAGCAGGTTAGACTAGAAAAAAGTCTTTCTAAGATTGGACTTTTTAGATCTAAAAAAATCTGGCATTAAAAAAAAATGGTGATCAAATAGAGAGAAAGAGAAAGTATCAATAAGAGAAGATGATCTTAGGACATAAATTTTTTTCCTCGAAGGAGATCGAGAATGAGGAGAGCTAGATGGGTTTTTTTTCATGAATAGGAGGAGGAAAAGGTGCAGGGGGTGGCCGTAGGTGGAGGAGGATAAATAGAGCGGCGAAGAAGGTACTGCTAGGCAAAGACATGGCGAGGAAGATAGAGATGAATAAGAAAAGATATAGGAGTAGAAATCAACGATAAAATACCTTGAGGTGAAGATTTAGACTTTGCTATTTTGGAGAAGGACATATCTTGAGATAAAGCAAAGAGCACACCAAAATCACCACCTTGCCGGCCACCAAAATTGTTGGGAAGAAGGGAGATCCGAGATCAATCGAGAATGGTAGAACAGAGAGGAGATGAATGCTAGATCGATTTGGAAATAGGATGGACTATGCTGTATACCCTAATAGTAAGAACAAGAGGCATGTATCTAGGTTCGAGTTCGACCATTTGGATAACTACTGACTAGTCATTTATTTGAGTTCGGATCCTACACAATATATTCAGATTCTATATTGGATTCGAATTAAATTGGATCGGACCATTTATCTTAAGATCCAAATCAATCTAAAAATTTTTGCGGATCGGATCAAATCAAGTCTGAATTCAATAGACCTAGACTTGATCTGAAAATAAATAGATTCAATTTTAAAATTCGATCTAGCTCTATAGATCTTTAAATAATTTGGATCAGATCTAAGCAGATTAATTCAGATTAGATCATAGGTCAATCTGCCTTAACTGTAGCCTTACGTTTGCGTGATTTAGAACATGTAACGTACATCTTGGGCGGCCATGCCACTGCCTTCCCCATGAGCTCAATCTTCCACAATGTAATCGCTGTCCGACCATTTCTCGGCAACCAGAGCAAGGCACCGCAATTGATGGCCCTATCCACCAATCTTATACGCTACCAACATCCCTCTTCCAACTTTGCCACCTCCTCCTGTCCCAAAACTCCACCCTCCCATTTCTCAATACTCTCCCAGCATCCCACCGACAGAATCCCTTCCCTCAAAGAGGCCTGCAAGCATGGGAGCCTCAGAGAGGCCTTCCTCTCACTCACTAACCTAACCCTTCAGAGCCCACCATGCTCCCCCTCTCAAGAAGCCTATTCGTCCATTCTAGAGCTCTGTGCCTCCCGAAAGGCCATATTCCAAGGCCAGCAGATCCATTCTCACATTGTCACGACAAATTCTCTATCCGACGATGGGTTCTTAGCACCAAGCTCATGTTCATGTATGGGAAATGTGGGCATCTGTCATCTGCTCAAAGGCTGTTCGAACAAATGCCCCAAAGGACAATCTTTGCATGGAATGCCCTCATCGGAGCGTATGCCTCCCATGGCCTGCCTTTTAAGGCCATTGAACTTTATCATGAAATGCGGATATCGGGGTTAATGCCCGATGCTTGCACTTTTGCTTCTGTCCTTAAAGCCTGCAGTGGGCTGGAAGATATCCATTGTGGAACTGAGATTCATGGTGTGGCGATTAAGTGTGGTTTTGACTCCACCACTTTTGTGGCCAATGCACTAGTTTCCATGTATGCAAAATGTGGGCAGTTTGATTCTGCAATGTTGTTGTTTGAAAGGTTGCATAGCAGAAGAGATGTTGTTTCATGGAATTCAATCATTTCAGCTAGTCTGCAAAAGGGGAAGTTCTTCGAGGCTCTGACTTTATTTAGAGAAATGCACAAAGCTGGAATGTTAATGAACTCATACACTGCCGTGGGTGTTCTCCAAGCTTGTGCAGAATTGTCGCTTCTGAAATTGGGCATGGAGATCCATGCTTCACTTTTAAAATATAATGGAGAATTTGGAATTTATGAAGGTAATGCATTGGCTGTCATGTATGCAAAATGTGGACGTATGGATGAAGCAGTCTGGATTTTTGGTGAGATGGGTGAGAAAGACAACGTATCATGGAACTCAGTGCTCTCTGGTTATGTTCAGAATGGTTTATATGAGGAAGCTATTGGTTTTTCTATGAAATGCTTGAGAATGGCTTCAAGCCTGACCAGGTTTCTGTTATAAGTATAGCTTCAGCTTTGGGTCGATTGAGCAACCTGTTGATTGGTAGGGAGGTGCATGCTTATGCAATAAACAAGGATTTGATTCTGATTTGCAGGTAGGGAACACAATGATGGACATGTACACAAAGTGTTTCCATGTTATTTATGCTGAACGTGTCTTCCATAAAATGCCTGCTAAAGATTATATATCTTGGACAACAGTCATTGCATGTTATGCCCAAAACTCTTGTCATATGAAGGCATTGGAAATGTTTAGGGAGGTGCAGAAAGGGGGAATGGAAATGGACTCAATGATGATTGGGAGTGTGTTACAAGCTTGTAGTGGTCTGGAATGTCTTCCTGTTAAACAAATTCATGGTTATACTATCAGACATGGTTTGCTAGATCTGGTACTCCAGAACACAATCATCGATGTCTATGGTGAATGTGGGAAGGTCAATCATGCTTTTCAGGTTTTTGAAAGCATTGAAAACAGGGATGTTGTGTCTTGGACCAGTATGATCACTTGTTATGTTCACAATGGACTCCTAAATAAAGCTCTTAGTTTATTCACAGACATGAAAAAGGACAATGTTGAACCTGATTCTGTGGCACTAGTAAGCATCCTTGCTGCTGCTGCTGGTTATCCTCCTTGGTGAAAGGAAAGAAATTCATGGACATCTGATAAGAAGAAGCCTCATTACAGATGGATCAGTCAGCAGCTCACTGGCGGACATGTATGCCCAGTGTGGAAACATAGAGAACTCATTCAAAATATTTGATAGGGCCAGATGCAAGGATTGGTTTTATGGACAACCATGATTAGTGCTTGTGGGATGCATGGTCGAGGCAAGGATTCCATAGAGCTGTTTGGGGAAATGCAAGAGATGGGTTTAATACCTGATCATATCACCTTCTTAGCTCTTCTCTATGCATGTAGTCATTCTGGACTAGTCAATGAGGGGAAACATTATTTGGAAACTATGACAAGTGAGTATGGATTAGAGCCGTGGCCGGAACACTATGCCTGTGTTGTTGATCTGCTTGGTCGTTCTGGTAGAATGCAAGAAGCATACAAATTCATAAAGTCTATGCCTGTTGAACCAACAGCAGCCGTGTGGTGTGCACTGCTTGGGGCTTGTAGGGTCCACTCGAATCATAAGCTCGGTGAACTTGCAGCACAGAAGCTTCTTGAGTTGGAGCCCGAAAACCCAGGAAATTATGTGCTGGTATCAAATATTTTTGCTTCAATGGGGAAATGGAAAGATGTGGAAATGGTGAGAACTAGGATGCAGGAGAGGGGATTGAGGAAGGACCCTGCTTGCAGCTGGATCGAGGTGGGAATAAGCTGTATGCATTTGTTGCAAGAGACACTTCTCATGCAGATTCAGTTGCAATCTATGCAATGTTGGATGAGATAATGCAGCGATTGGAAATGGAAGGTGGTTATGTTGAGGATACTAGGTTGTTTGCATGATGTAAGAGAAGAGGAGAAGAAAGATTGTTGCATGGACATAGTGAGAGACTGGCCATCGCATTTGGTTGATTCAAACACCTGAGGGAACACCCATCCGCATTACCAAGAACCTTCGAGTTTGTGGTGATTGTCATGAATTTACTATGCTTGTATCGAAGTTGTTTGAACGAGAAATTGTTGTACGGGATGCCAATCGATTTCATCATTTCAGAGGTGGATCCTGTTCGTGCAATGGTTTCTGGTGAAATCGAAGAATGAGTATTGATTGGAGCTGTAGAAGGGTTAAAGAATTCTGTTATGATAGGGGGACAACGTTAGGTAGAAGGATGACTGGTTTAGTAGTCATTCAGACATATATGGCCATAAGTGCAGCAGAATTAATGAACATGCAATTTCTATCTAACTCTTCAGTCTATCAGATCACATTTCTGATGTCTAATGGAGGTGGTATTTGTGATCATACTTCTAGTCAAGTGCATACTGGCTCCAAATGGGAGCTGTGACAATGTTATTAGGTTGTTGAGCTGGTGTACTCACCTAGGGATTCATTTGATGTTAAAAGAACTACGAAAAGTAACTAATGTAAATATCCACAGTTTATGTAAAGCGGTTGACAGGACTATATGGCTGTCATGGTGCTTCCATGAATGCAGTAATTTCTATTTAACTTTGACTGATCAGATTGGCCACTAATTTGGTCTAATTTCCCTGCTATGTGCCTGAGGTAAAGTGCATCAGGTATTGAAGTGCAGTTGCTTTGATGTTTTCAAGTACTCATGGCCATCTAGTCTTTCAATGGTATGAAGAGGACATCCATGATATTATGAGTTTCTGCATGTTAAAGCAACATAAAAGTTTTCATGGTTAAGTTTTGGTTCATATATTGAGGGAAACATGTAAATGACAACTCATAAGTTACAGAACTGCCCAGCAACATGCTTTGTACAGTTTTACAGGCCTAGAAGGCTTTCTTTTGTCTCCTTATTTTGCAATAACATTTTCTTCGAGCATGTAACAATCTGATATTTTTATTGATTATTGGGGAAAAACAAAGAAAACTGTTTTGCTGGCATGCATATTGATTTCTAAAGTTATTTGTATCATTTATCAATTATTTTTGGATACCTCCACTTAGGAAGGAAATGATAAAGATGCTGCTAGGCATGAATTATTATTTCTTTCATCGGCAGCTGACAGTGTTCATCAAGATTGTTGACAAAATGGTAGAGCATCTTCTCTTCTAATAAAGTTGATGATGTCATCATTTGGCACAGGACTAGTTTCACTAAGTGATAATATCCCTTTTGAGGGAAAAAGGTTTTTGCAGTATAGATTGTCATTGTACTTCTCTCATTGTTCTTCATTTGCACCAAGACACTCCTAAGTGAGGTGCAGCAGAAGGGAATGAGAAAGGGCTTGACACTGCTCGGTTATCTGCAATGAATATCTGATCAATTTTATTAGAACTATCACATTGTATGGAGAGGTGTATGTTATGATGACCATATGAATGTTCAGATAGCCGGAGAATAAAAATCAGTGCACCAATCTATATGCTCTGTCGAGCTCTGTAGATGAACTATGCTACTGTGATGTGATATTTGTCTCTTCAAGTTAAATTCCATATGCTCTGTTGGGTGTAGTTTTCTCAGGCTCTCCTTATTGTTTAAATGAAATTTGAGGTGCTTGATCACTTTCCTTTAAGGGAAAAGAAGGTCCGAGACTGAACTGTTCTGCAGTATTTAATTTTGATTGCAGTCTATCAGATTATTTGTCATGCATTTTCTGTCTCTATTATGGAAATTTATGACATGTTTTTCATCAGATGAAGCCCTGGAAGTGCATAGATTAATGCATCACCAATCAACTTTATCGTAGCTGGTTGGCATCCCTATCTACTTGAGAAGGATTAGCCCTTCAACATTTGTGATGACATCCCCACCACATATCTCTCAAAAGGAAATGGTACAGATTAATCCATCAATTTTGGTGAACCTGTGATTGTCAGTGGTAACTGGAATGGATGCTGCAAAACTACCACACCTGAGAATTAGCTATAGTGTAGTTTGAATGCCCCTTGCCTATATGACAAAATTAGGGGATGATATGGAATTGCTAGGGAGTTTGATAGCTGAATGCTTTTCTGATGAACCGCCGATGTCTCTCAAAAGAACAGATTTCAGAGACGGGTTCTTCTTGGAGAATCTGAGTTTCCATGTGCTCTTTGTCTAGAAAGGCGGCAGATGGAACCGATTGTGTTGAAAATCGGACAAGGATATCTTTCTCAAAGTTAGATGATTGAATTAGCCGATGACTGGTCCACGCTATTTGCTTTGGACCTCTTAGCTCAAGGCAGTTTCTGTATCCAGTCAGCCAGGGCCCTGAAGTTACCTTAAAAAGAGAGTAACATTCTTCTTGTGCCATGTATCCACCTATCAGTTCTTTGATATATTGAAATTTCGAGAAAATTCATGCATGACTTGGAGACAACCATTATATGGGAATGGAAAAAAAAAATGTAAGCCTACCTGACAAAATCTATTGCTTCCGCTAGGAAATGAAAATTGCAAGTCTCCACTCACAATGGATTCGCGCCACTTCAGTCTCCTCAACTAGGACATCAGCATCCAGGCCATATTCTGCTGCTTATTGTTTGGCACTCGGCCTCTACTAGCATATGCCACCTTCAGGTAGAAAGTCCTTGAACTCTGACTGATTGGCCGGCTGAGAGACAATTTTATTTCCATATTTGAACTTATAAAGGTCCGAATAGCGGGTCAATTTGCACAAGATTGCGGTAAAATTCAGTCTAAAGATCAAAGCAGTGGCGAAGCAGCAAATCAAGGAAATTTTGAAAGACCCGGTATTATTTGGAATTGGGAGTGCCCGTTATGCGAAGGAGGCTAGGCACCCATGATTTGTAGTTCTTAAATTTGCAATGTACCGGATAAACTTGAAGGGAGGGAATGGATAACTCCATCTATGATGGGGAGACAACCCTAGTCAGGACAGTGCTTTGTGCTATCCTGGGCTACTTCATGGCAATACCTAGATTAGTCATTCTCAAGCTAGAGCAAATGATGAGAGACTTTCTTTCTTTTTCGGGTAAAGGAGCATCTTCATTGCAGACTTAGTAAATAAGGTTTACAAACACCTCCTGCAAGTTTGATGCAATAGGGAAACAGAAGATCATAAATGTCTGATGACAGCATTTGCAGCATAAAAGCTGAGTTACCAGAAAAAGATACACAATATAGAATAAAACATAAGAGGCAAAACTAGAAGCCCGTTGTTGAGTATAGCAATACTGGCATTCCAACATACAATCAAAACAAACTGCAAATAAAGGTATAGCAGGCGCAGAAATAGAGGCAAAGATGAAAATGAAGTTGAGAATTGAAGACACTCTATAGGAGATAGTTAATACAATGTACTGGATTCTGTGTATTTCTCCACAAATATTGATGAAACACCCATGTGATGTAAGATGCAGCTTAATGTTGAACCATTAATACTCCAATGTTGTTTAACAATGCAGACACGAGGGTTGAACAATAAGTTTGAAGCTGTTTAGCACTGCAAAGCTTTATTGGACTTTTGATACGGAAATATCCCCTGCTAACTAATATAAAACCTGTCAATTTGAGAGTAAAAGATTTTTGAGATGACAACAGGTTGTAGATGGCTGGGTTAATAAGTGTGTAATAATGTAGCAACACGTTAAGTAACATGAATGAGAGACTTTCTTTGGGGCTCATCAAATATGGCAATGAAGGTCCACCAAAATTCATGGGAAATCATCTGCCAAACATCCGATGTGGTGGTCTTGGTATCCTAGCCTTGGCATCTGGACAGCAGTCCTTTCTTGTTAAGGATGTTGCTAAATTTCCATGCGGCCAATAGCATCCGATGTGCCTTGATGCGGTCAAAATATAGGTACCGGACTGGTGCTTTCGGTCCTTTATGTGGAAATCTGTGAGCTATGATGACTGTATGAATGTTCAGATGGCTAGAGAATAGGAATCCGTGCACCAATCGTTACGCTCTATTGAGTTCTATGGATGAACCATGCTACCATGATGTGATTTATCTTCAAGTTAAATTATATATGCTCTGCTCGTGGATTTTTTAAATATATTTTTTAAAATTATTTCCAACCTACCTCAAGTCCAAACTTATTTCCATTCTATCCTAGTTGGTTGACTAGGATGCCACGTGTTGAAATTGCATATTGGAGATGCGGGTTAGTCTTGAAATTGCATGTCCAACATGCGATTTCAAGCTGACCTCATCCCCACGTTGGCTTAGAGCTGTTTGAATTTTTAAATAGAACTCGCATATTGAAGATGCAAGTTAATCTGAACTTGCATGTTGGAGATGCGTTTTCATAATAAAAATGCATGTCCAATATGCAATTTCTGTGGCTCCCCGTGCTGGCTAAATTTAAATGGAACTCGCATGTTGAAGATGCGAGTTTATTGAACTCGCATGTTGAACATGTGTTTTCACTATGTACGCGCATGTTCAACATGTGAGTTCATATCTATTCTAACTACATACCCTTGCTTCTTTTGTTTCTTGCCGTGGCCCTTAAGTCTCCCACCCTAATGTAGCTTTCTTCCCTCTTATGGTGGCCCCTCCTCCCTCCATATTGCCTCCCTCTTGTACCCTCTTCCCCTCCGAGTAGCCTTATTCCCCTCTTCCGTCTGATCCTTACCACTCTGGTCCTATCCTGAATTCTAATCCTCTTCCATTCTAAAATCAATCCAATGGCTTCAAAAAGAGGTGGTATATCGAAAACAAGAAAGCTCATATAGAAAAGAAAACAACCAGCATGTAGGTATGAAGAAGATTTATTTTAAATTATGAATGTAGGAAAAGTTTAGATCTAATTTTTTTCGTAGAAAAATTGTGGGGGGAAGGATAGTGGATGTAGATCAATTTAGGATGTGTTTGGTTACACTTTTTGATTTTTGATTTTAATTTTAAAAGTACTTTTATTTTTTTGATTTTTGCTATTGAGTAAAAGCAATAAAGCAAAAGATATGTTTGATAACTACGTTGCTATAAAGTAAAAAGCAACGTTTGGGGATGGCAGGTGAAGAGCTCGACGAGGGAGAAGGGTTCAGAAAGAGAGGGAGAAGGGAGTGGGGAGCTGAAGAGCTCAACAAGGAAAAAAGGTTCGGGCTCTTTACTTTTTGGTTTGGCATTTTAGATGTGAGGAAGTAAAAAAAGCAGAAAAATAAGTTTTGAAAAGCAAAAAATTTTT
>KE506484.1:95885-117361 GCA_000441515.1 Elaeis oleifera | reverse complement strand
CATATATGTTAATCTGGATTCCAGTCCGATAAAGCCCTGAAAGGCATACATATTAATCCAGATTCTAATTTGATAAAGCCCAAAGGGCATACATATTAATCTAGATTTTGATCCGATAAAGCCCCAAAGGGCATACATGTTAATCCAGATCCTAGTACGGTAAAGTACCGAAGGGCATACATATTAATTTGGATTTCGATCTGATAAAGCTCCGCAAGGCATACATGTTAATCCTAATCCTAGTTCGGTAAAGCCCCAAAAGGCTTGATCCCTCCATCAACTGACAAGTCTTATTCCGAATACAAGACCGAAAGGATCTTATGTCAGTTTTGAATCGATGTGATACTATATTGATCTCTAGAGTGAGATTGTCTTTGGATTCTTTTAAAAATATCAATCTCTGGATCGAATCTTAAAACTTGATCCATCCACGATCATACAAATAAAGGTACATCTGAATCTAGATTTTTAGTTAATTGATGATGGGTGAATTTAAAGTTATCAATTTTCAGTTTTGTTGAATTATAAAGACATATGTGATTATTTTATCCTGACAAGTGATGAAATTTACTAGAATACATGAACCAAATTATGATGCCTGAAAAAATGCTTCTTGCATTGATATGAAAAGAAAGTACAAAAGCAAAAATCCACATCGGATTTACATGTTCCAAAAAAGGGAAAAAAAGAAGAAGTCCTGTATCAGGTCAATACATCCCGAGAAGAAAGAATAATCTTTACCCGATGATTATTGGTGCATTGGAATCCTCTTTGATTGGTTCCTTTTGGTCTGCTCCGACTTCTCAGTAGCATCAGTGGTAGCAGGTTCTGCAGCTCGGGTGGACTCCATTTCTTACCGACCTCGAGGACTTCAATCTCTACTGAAGGCACCATAGATATAGGCTCCGCGGTGATGGCTTCAGTTGTATTCACCTCAGTAGGAGACCGATCAGATTCCTTCACTAGCTCCTCTACTGCTTCAAGGGGTGACTCAAGATCCCTCTTAACACCCATCTTGATGGCCACCTTTAGAGTGACCTTGGAGATATCTATTTCAGGATATAATTTTTAATTAAGTTGCAGCACTGACTGAAGGCATAATCATATGTGCCCTCAAATTTCTCAGATACTTCATCCTCGAACTCCTCGAAGGTCTTGTATAATTTCACTGCCTTGGCCGTCTTATCCTACTCCTTCTTAACTTATCTCTTCAAGGCCTCAATGGCCTTCTCATGAGCCTCATTGGCCTTTCCCACCTCTCTAAGCCTCGGCTCTAGTTTCTTATTCTTCTCGACGATAGCAAGCAGATCAAAAATCTTTTCTCTTATTTATTGACCTTTCACTGAAGATCCAATAGGTTCTGATTCTTCTCCTTTAGTACCTTCAGCTTCTTTCAAGTTGATGTTTGAGTCCCGCAGCGAGTTAGAACTCCTTTTTCTTCTCCTGGAGAATGACAGATGGCCTCTCTATTCTTCAACAAGTATGCCATGTTCTCATACATAACCTTGAAGTCGACGGTGACCTACAGGACAAAAGGTTCAGATCGGTCATTCATCAAAGAAGAAAAAAAAAGAGAGAGAAAAACTCACATGCATGAGCTGTTCGAATCCGTGGTTGGTGATCTCCTGTGGTTATTTTTTCGACACACCTCTAGATCGACAATCAGCATCATTGATTCGAGAAGATCGTGGACCAATCAGGGTGTCTCCAAAAGTGACATCCTTGTCATGGCGTCTCCCTCGGATGAACTCGATGGAGCCACGGAAGTTGTGATCGGCTTGCATCCGGTCTCTTTGGAAGGCGATGCAAGTCGGGCATTGTTATTCTTGATCCTTAACAAAGTGGGCTAGCGAGGTGGAGGTTCTAGTGATGGGGCCCAAGGAGAATTTGTTGACCTCGGGAGGCTTCACTTCTTCTTGAGTTGGTCAGAGAAGGGGTTACTGAAGAAGATCGGTATGCCGCTTGGGTAGGAGGTTCCGCACCTTTGACTCTCTTTGGTGCGGGAATGGTAGTAGATGATTTTGATTGGTCCTTCCTCTTCTTATCCTCCACCTTCATCGGATTGAACTTCATTTCTGCATTAGACATGTATTTCAGAATAATGAAGAGGAAAAATAAATGATAAAATTGAAAAGTAAAATATTTCAATCTTACCCCGAGGAGAGTACAGGCTGACACCGGTATCATATAATCCCTGATCATTTATCAGAGAAGATAACTTGAGTGTTTTGATGGTAATCAGGGTTGAATGAGCCACCTCATCCTTGGAGAGAATTTCATCATTAAAGTTATATTTGGTGTCTGGACGTCCCCAGAAAGTCCTAAAACCCCATAAAATAGGAGTCCGGATGAAGAAAAAATGACATTTCCAGTCGTGAATTGAAGAGGAAAGACTAGATTCAAATTTATGATTTTTCGAGATGAGAAGTACCACTAACCCTTCTCACTCAGATGCCTTTTCAAAAGGATCAAAGATCTAAATAGGAAGATCCTAAGATCTATGTGAAGGAAATTACACAATTATAAATACTATAATCATCCTAATTACATTCGGAGTTATTTGAGTGGGATGGACCCTATAAAAATCAAAGACATTGCTAAAAGGGGGTACAATGAGAACCGTAGGTCAGATCGAAGGGACTCATCATAGAAAGCTATACAACTCTCGAGAGGCTCAAGTACCAACCTTCCGGACCCGGCACTATCATTTCATATTCATCGGGTATAGCATATTTTTCCTAAGGGTTAGGAGGTCCTCCTCGATCGAAATAGATCCTTTATCTCTGGACCGAGGTAGTCCATGAGACCATGCACAGGAGATTCTGTGCTATGATCCGAACTCCCCTCACCTATGAAACTAGTTTCAAGGCCCTCCAGGAGTGGATTTCCTACCTTAATGGCCAATAAAGGCTGGGTCGACCTAATCTGTAAGCCACCTATGGCCTCTTTCCCTTCCTACCACTCTTGGACATATTTCTCGAGGGAAAATGTGAAGGAGAAATGAAAAGAATCGAAAGAGAAAGAAAGGCTATCCTATAGTCAAAAGAGAACAAATGAGGGAGGACTGATATTGAAGAGAGATAGATGAAATTCTCCCAAGAGATGGAGAATGAACTCTTTTCCTCCCACTCTGATGAAGCTTCTCATTGTCTTTGATGGCCGTTCAATGCAGAGAAGCTTTAGAAAATAATTTGACAGCACCTTCGCATGGTAACAGCAGAAATAAACAATGATTGGGAGGTAAAAGCCTTTTATAGATGGACCGACGGTCTGGATTAACTGATCTCCTTACTGATTTGTGATATCTGGCATTAATCTGATGCTCGATTAGATGACGGTTAGGCACACATCTCTCCAGATTTAGCCACGACAGATTGATCCATGCTCAATCTAATAAGCCATTCAAATGTTGACAAACGGTGCACTCTTATTTGACATTTTCAAATCGCCCATCAAGCAATGATGGTAGAAGATTTGACGGATTATTTTTTGAAAGGTCAAGTCTCTTTGTTTTCGAACATGTAATTAATTTTATGCTCTCAAGATGTGGCGCATTTATTCTAGGCGACGGCAATACCAACTCGAAAAGTTTCAAGGTAAACATAGAGATAAGATCTCCTAATCGATGAACGATCGAGCCAAAATTCAAATATGGAGAAAAGATCTCCTGATCAGTGAAAATCGAATCAAAAGTTCAAATATGGAGATAAGATCTTCAGGTTGATGAAGATTGAGTCAAAAATTCAAGTGTGGAGATAAGATCTCCTGGTTGGTGAAAATCGAATCGAAAGTTCAAATATAGAGATAAGATCTCCAGGTTGATGAAGATTGAGCCAAAAATAAGTACAGAGATAAGATCTCCTAATCAGTGAAAATCAAATCAAAAATTCAAATGTGAAAATAAGATCTCCTGATCGATGAACGACTAAGTTAAAAGTAAATGTGCAAAAGATCTTCTGATTGGTGAAAATCAAACCAAAGTTTAAATATGGAGATAAGATCTCTTGATCAGTGAAAATCGAATCGTAAATTCAAGTGTGAAGATAAGATCTCCTGATCGGTAAACGATTGAGTCAAAAAGTCAAATACGGAGATAAGATCTCCTAGTCGGTAAGAAATCGGGCTAAAAATTATAACTCAAAAATAAGATATATTGACCAGTAAAATCCGATCTCCATGACAAATACCTTTCAAATTGGTGAAAACCCAACCTTATGAAGATACTTTTACCTTTTAGTCCGATCAGAGGATTATCACCTCGAACATAGGAAGTGGAGGGACAAAATATTGGTGTATTAAACCAGCCTTAAGATACGTAGCATTATCATATGAGATCAAAAAGATGTCAATCTAAAAGTGCCAGATTCCAACAGACTAATTTATCAGTTAGCAGATTCAGCTCGGTATTGCATCGATCTAAATAAAGATGCTCTTGTGTTCTGTCTGGATGTCGTCTCAGCTAACAAAGAAATATTCAGATCAGGTATTTACCAACTTGAACCCCGATGCCTCCTTATCCAAGATAAATATTATGACATCTCTATTTTACCCCGATCATCTACCGAAGTGAACTATTATAGTGACAAACTAAATCACTTTGCAAATACCCACGATGATTTCCTCAACCAAGCCACAGCTGGCCACGATCTCATGTCCAGCTCATATGCATAGTTATCCGCCAACTCACTTACAAGTAGCTCTCTAACCGCCTAACAGACTCCTCTAACAACTTAACAAACTCTAAATAATCTCTTTAACCTCTTTATAAATAGAGGGTCAAGGATCCTCCATCGGTAAGTTTTGCTCTCTGAAACTAGGAGAGACTCTGACGATAGAAATTAGGCCAAACTTGACATCCACCCAATTCTCCTCTAGTTTCACTCAATCTCTCTTGCTCTTTCACTTTTTTTCACTCTGTTCTCAAGGCTCGAACTGACTTAAGCATCAGAGGGTCAAGAATTGGAGGATCTCCATCCAATTTTTGATTGATTTTGTAGATTGGAGGAATTCTCATCAGGTCGCTAAGATCGTTCCAGCTCAGTCTCACTCCAGTTGATCAACTCTACTTCAGATTTTGAGCCTTACAGCAACAGTACTTCAGGAGGAACTGTTGACATGATTTTCTCTCAATCTACCCACAAATCATATTATGCACCATATTGAGGTGTCAGAGGCATGGTAATGTTCTCTGCAGTTTCCTGAGCAAAAAACATACTCCTTGTTCATATATGGTGATGTAGGAGCTAGCATATTTCTGTTCAGGTCTCCACATGTGCCAAGAATTGAGCCCATGCTTCTAATAATTGAATGCATCATGGTCTTGAGGTTCTCCTTCAAGATCCCATGTAGCTGAAATGGTGGTCTAGTTATCAAACATAGGGCACCAATCCTACTCATCTGTAGGATCTCCACAAACAATAAAGCTTATTTGAGATTTTTCCCACACAGATTCTTTGTTCAAAGCATGACCTGTTAAGATTTTACACCACGTTCATCTATGTTAGTTTGTTGGTAACTTTCATGAAATTTGATCGGTTGTGGAGGAGCAACATTTATATTTGGAGCCTCTGCCAACAGCTCCTCATTTAGAGGTATCTAAGAAAGTGACTTTGCTGTTTGAACAAATCAGCCTTACTTCACTTAACCTTAGAAGCTTCTGCTTTTGAAGGCAGGAGGGCAAAAACAAAAAAGAAGAAAAGAAGTCAGTTTAGTGAATCACCAATTCCATAACCAATGAACTATAGTAAAGAAATAAATAAAATCAAGTTATTTTGATCTACTGGGCCAGAAAAAGACGTGCATACAATGGAAAAAAATTGGATGACATGAATAAAAAATGTCGGAACAAGTCATGGAGACTATTCTTTTCTTTATTCAAACTAACGAAAGGGGAAAAAATTGTCTGATTAAAAAGGTTGAAGAAAACTGCATATGAAGACTATTTACTATTGTAATCCATCCTATTTAATGTTAGGATGCAAAAGTCATCACTAAGAGGAAGTATGGAGTACTTCCAATTTGCCTTTATGGTCCAACTTTTCAATATTTACGATAGTGCTTGGCTCCTCTTTTCGATTGTCGTAAGATGCTAGAAAAATTGCTGGGTGACAAGTCTCATGGCATAGGCTAGAATAGATGCATGGGCATGCCACCATCATCGAATTAGTTGGAAAGCGGATAATGAAAGGATGATAATAAGAGTAGCATGGGTCCAAGTACCTTGACCTTCAAGGACTTACACTACCATCACATCATCTAATCAAAAAAGGAAGATAGGATATAGCTAAGGTTATGATTGAAACACCATATTGCAACTCCTACTGACAATTAAAGTCCTATTGAAAACTAAAGTAGATAAAGATCAAATATACCTAAAAATAACAGATTGCATTAATCGGCCAAAGAATCTTCTTTCATAGTTACAATCTAATATTGATAAGTGGCACCTCTTAATTGATAAGATGGATACCACTACTCATCTTGGACACTCGTCATTGCTATTATATGTCACATGGCCCACTATTGCTATACATGATAAGCAGTGCTACCCCTTCTTTCACACCATAAGTAGTAGGAACGTGGATACCACTATTCATTATGGATGCACATCCTTGCTATTATGCATCACATAGGCCACTATTGCCATGCATGGCAGGTAGTTCAACCACTTGAATGCATGGATAATGGTAACCATTGGCCAACCATCATCTTTAGACTCTACTCCTCTTAGGCCACACCCTAGATCGATAACTCTTGCTTCCCTAGGCCTACACTTTAGATACTTAGATTGCATCTTTGGTGCATCACTGTGCACCTCCCTTGATGTATCGGCCTTTAGATCATAATCATCGATTTGGATATGGTATAAACAATGTCCCCCAACATCCCATCATTTGATGATCTGGTTACTGATGGGATGTATCTAACACCACATCCATCGATCTCTTAGGAAACATGAACAACAGATGCAGACTATGTGGATCTGGCAGAGGTGAGATATAAACTTGAGTAGCAGGTAGAAATCATGGAGGATCTAGTGGAGGTAAGAGTCATCATCGTATTTTCTCCAGTACATGGATTTAACATATGTACCAGTAGAAAAAATGTAATGGCATCCATTGGCAAGGTTGCGCCTCAACCGTCATAACAAGCACAACTACTACTATAAGGTTGTAGCTCGGCTCCACCTTCCATCCATTAACGAGTGACTAATTCTGTCATTAGAGGCATGTGTCGATGTAATCTCACCAACCTCGCCAATAGCAGCTGTCTGTAAATCTTAATGGCTGATGATTTCAAGTGTCAGTCTAGGATCTGGTATACTCCCATACTCCCACACTTGCTAGTAGGATTTTCACATTGCCCTAGTCTGTGAATTTTGAGGACTCTACAAGATAGTCTTTAGCCTCCTCCTAATAGGCCGAAACCCCAATGTCAAATTTCTCAAAGAATCTAACATTTCTATTTAAAGACTGATAGACTGATTTACCTTATCTAGAGTCATGGTTGGCCAAGTTTATTACGATATGTGTCACAACATACTATAGTTAATGACTCTAATCTTGAATAATAGAAATAAGTCTTTCAACTTGTTATGTCATAAACTCCAAAGTGGTGCTATTTCACTCTAGAAGTGGCCTTAGCTAGTAGCCACTTGATGCGTGAACAATTCCAATAGGCCATGTTAGCTCTCCTCCAGGTAGGACTTGAGCTGTATGGCAACATCTTATAAAAGATCGGCTAGCGAACTAGTCACTAATGTTTATAGATCATCCATCCTTTTCTTGACGGTATAATGATGGCTATGCGATAATGTTCCACTAGGTGAGCTAAAGAAACTTGTTTGGCTCCTCTTCTTGGCTACCAGGAGGGGGAGACAAGCATGACAAAATCTTGTTGGTTGATGGAGAAGGGTGAAACTCTTATGACTTAGGTTGGGTAGATGCACGGGCATGCCACCAATGCCATATTAATCGGAAAGGAGATAATAAAAGGATAATGATAAAAGTAGTGTGGGTGTAGGTGCTTTAACCTTAAAGGACTTTTGCTACCATCACATCGTTAGTTTGGCAGAAGAAAAATAGGGCGTAGCAGGGGTTATGATCAAAGTATTCTATTACTATTCCTTCTAGTAAATTAGAATTCTATTAGAAAACTAAACCAAAAATTTAAAGATAAAGATAAAAGATAACTTAAAGATAAACTAGTTTCATTGATCGGCTAAAGAATCCCCTTTCCATGGTTACAATCTGATACTTATAAATGGCTCCTCTTAATTAATAAGATGGGCGCCACTACTCATCTTGGATGTGTATCTTTATTATTATAGCTACATGGTCTACTATTGCTAGATGTGATAGGTACTGCTACCCCTCCTTTCATGTCATGAGCAGTGGGAAGATGGGTACCACTACTCACTATGAATACTTGTTTTACTATTGTATGCCATGTAAGCTATTGTTGCCATGCAAAATTGGTAGTTCGACCACTCTTCCAATGCATAGGTAGTGGCAGTGCTGGCCAACCACCATCCTTGTACTCCATCCTACTAAGGCCTCATCCTAAGCCGATCTATACTTTAGATACTCAATCTGCATCTTTGGTGTATCGGCCTTCACTTCCTTTGGTGTATCAGCCTTCAGATTATAGTTGTCGGTCTGAATATGGTGTAAACATATAGTAACCAATTATCCCAAGCCATTCATTTGTATGATCAACAGATTTAGCTTTGTTTTGGAGGATTGATGAATCTTTCAGCCTTCATCTAGTGTAGCTCAAGCTTATGATAATTTAAAAGGTGTTCAGGTCTTAAAGGCCCTATTTGTTTCTCACATAAGTTATCCTAAAACTTTGAATAAACGAATAACTCAAGGTATGACCTTTTTAACATAGCAAAACTATTTGGCTGAAATGGCTTAATAATTTAACTAGGATGAGGAATAAGTACTTAAAAGGTGCTTTCTCAGCTTCTGAAATCCGAAAGATACCTTGCCAACTCATGCTTTATTAAGTGCTAAGGTAGTTTGGCAGAATAAAGCTCGATAAGAACTTTATTCTGGTTCATTCCAGATTTTATGTGAACAAAATGGGACCTAAGTGTATACACGATTTTTTGACAGAACACAGTTCAAGCCATAAGACAGTACATATCTTCAGAACTCAGAACATAATTGGGTTCACCGGAAATTTTAAGCTTGATACTAGGTTTTATATCCATGGAACCAGTTACCAGATTGCTATGCTCTTATAGAATTTATTTATTATCACCTTTTCTCCCTTCTATTAACTTACCAATAAGTGATTATGTACCTGTATATTGCATGTGATGCATCGGAAAATCCAAAGGATTTTTTAGCTTCTTTTGCTGAAGCTGGTTTGTGGACTCAAGCTTGACTCACATTCTTTATTCTTTGTTCATGTTTCTATAATGGCATGTAAAGACTATAACAGCAAACAGGTATTGTAGGAAAGTTATTATATTACAAAAATAACACAACAATCTTGGACCAAAACATGCCGCTCTTTAATATGTGTCTACTTCAATATTTGTACAACAAGGCAGGCCCTAGTGCAATGATAAGGTTGCTATATTGTGACCTAAGTGTCATTGGTTCAAAACATAGAAATAGCTTCTCAAAATATAAGAGTAAATGAGATCTGAGCCTAGAACCCCCGCCCCTTGTCTTTTAATATGTGTGTACATGTGGAGTATATTTTGTTTGATTAACTTGGAATATATTGGGAGAAATGAGATTCGGACCCAAGGTTTACCATCTTAGTATGAGATCCTATATTGGTACCATCCTATCACAATGTTAGTATATGGTTCAGTATGGTATGAGATGGTATAATAGTGGTACAGTACTGATATAGTACAGTATGCTGCATACAGGGTAGTACGGCAAATCATGTTTAGACCGATCCAAAGCCCAACATCAAGTTTTGTTTTGTCACTCACCGTGGTTATTCTTCATTTGCTAAGGGCATATTCTTGATTACAGTTACACACAAAACCAATAGAAACATAAAAGGGAGGGTTCTTGGATGGTAGCAAGGATGGTAGTGATGATGAAAAAGAGTTAGTTGCAAGTAGAAATGGTGGTAAGTATGGATAGCAGAATCGTCCCAAACCATCCGGTTTAGGACATATCAAGCTGTATCGACTGCAGACCAAAACGATTTGGGCAAGCAAAATGAGAAATGATAATGGAGGGGGAGGGAGAAGGAAAGAGAGCAAGAGAAAGAGAGAGAGGGAACTAGAGGAGGGCTTCCGAGCCACCTCTCTCCCTCCCTCTATCGGCCTATCTCTCTCTCCCCCTCCATATAATGAAAAATATTTTTACATTATTTGTTTTAATTGTATCTTAATAATTAAGAGTGAGATGTATTCAACAAGAAGAAAGAATCTTGAAATCTATATAATGCCAACCACACAATCACTAACCTTATCGATAGGAAGTCCCATTCCCCCTCCCCATCCATCCCTCTCTTGATGCTTCTTCCTCCCAAACCCTGTCCTAACTCCATTTTAGTAGTGAATAACTTTGGCACTGGTCGACCAGTATATTCTTAATCATCCGCTTAGTCAACCTCTCCTTCCTCACTCTTTCCCACAACCCTAATCTAATTCACTTTTATTGGAAGTCAGCATAGCTTATAAACCTGCTTCCATCTCTTATAACCCATCTACATTTGGTCACGGATAAAATACCATGTGTTGCACTTGTGCCAGTGAAAATTTAGGCTGACACAGTATGTTACCACCATGTTCTGTTGTGTCAGGCCAGACACATGTTTGGAACATGTTGAGCCTCATATCTAGAAACATAAAAAATTCATGTGGGTATGTGCTGATTAGCACACCCAACATGGATATTCAGATCAGAAGGAGCTGTACACATGGTACAATTTAGCACACCAACTATGTTATGACCACATCTATTCAACCGTGTACATCTTGTATAGTATGAACCAATGACAAAACTAGTTCTATGTCTTGGTTTCTCTGTCCTGTGTGGGTACATACTTGAAGCTGAGCTCAATTTTTTTCAGCTTCTTTAAGATGGGGTGTTTACCACATATCAGGGTAGTGACAAGCATAGTCTCAGAGTTAGATGTAGCAAGCCTGATGGAGGTAGAATTTAAACAATCCATGAGGAAACTAAGACAGCAGCACACTAAGAATTAAACTAAAGAAAGCAGCATACTGAGACATAATAAAAGTGCTATTGTCTTGAGCTCAGATACACCAAATTGACAGGCTGTAACATTTACCAAATCCATCACCTAAAGCTTGGCCTGGTCATCACAGAAAACTGTAAAAGGGCTAGTAGATAGCCAACGCCACTTGTTTGTAGTTTAAAATTACATATAAGTTGATGTTCTCATTCCCCAGTCAACGACACATATTGGCTGGAGTAGGTCAAAATATTAGCTGAGATTTCTATTAGCTGATGGTGCAAGGACCCTAATAAATTCATAAAAAACAACATATCTGCCAACTGCATTGATGCCCATTAGTCCAAGGAATACGAAAAACTCGAACATAATCGAGATAATGGCTATCCCGGAGGTGTCATCCACAATGTCGCATCCAACGTGGTAAAATGGATCGCAATAAATCATAGCACTCATCTTGTAGGTATAATTGGGCACCATGGTAGGAAGCAGTCCAGCATATATAATATTGGTAAAAATGAGCAACACCGATATCTAGATTGATGGGTAGCAAAAGGATAAGAGTTAAGAGATTTATATATTCAAGGTATAACAATTGCTGAATAAACCTGCTTGCTACAATGATCCATTGTCAAAACCCCAAATGAACCAAAAAAAAAAATTAGTCTCAGGGAAGCAATACAGCTTCTCAGAGACAAGAATCAAGCACAAGAAATGAAACAATAGAAGACCAAAACAAAAAAAAAGAGATGCTGAGTATTAATTTGTCAAAAGCAGCAAAAGATCAAACCAATAGAAGATACTCCTAAAATAGAGATAATGACTATCAGTTGATAGTTAAGCAATAAAAGTGGCAGATAAAACGAAATTAAAAAAAAAACAAATGCCAAGAAGAAACAAGGTGATAATCCATCATAGAATCATCAACAAAAATGAGCGGAAGAGAATAAGGATGTCCAAAACTACAAACAGACAAAGAAACAACCCAGGTCAAATCACATCGAGTTGGGATAGAACTAATCCACACATCATAAAAATGATGCATGTCGGGCAATAGACATTGGGTAAACAGATGGTTAGGCAGATGGACATGGGCTGACTTGTTTCCTAACATTTGCAATATTATCAGATCCGGAAGGGACAGAGGCTTCTCAGTTTAGAGTGGAGAATGGCATTCCTAGGTGATCTGTCGCTGCAAGAAGGTATTTATTGGAGAAACATGCAGCAGAATTTGTAGATCTTGTGGAGATTTTGAACTTGATTCTTCCATCAAACAACCAGGATAAGGCTAATTTGAGATGGTCTTCATTAAAGATGTAATTTCAATTTATAGATTCTTAAATTTTGGTGGTGCTGTGGTGCCAGGGCTGAATTATATTTTGAATCCCCTATTCCAATCAAAGTTTAGCTGTTGAGGGGAAGATGCTCGGAGTTGATGAACTGGCAAAAGGGAACTGTCAACATCCTATAGCTTGCGTTCTATGCACTAATATCAGCACATGAGATTTTAACTTATTTTGTAGATCTCAATTTTAAAGAGATGTGTAGGTGCACTTTAAAAATCAATTCTTCTGATTAAAGGATAGCAAGGGTCATCCAGGTCTACTTGAGTTCATTGGAGAACGAAAAGGGAGACAAACCCTTTCAGACTGGGATAGGATATGCTGCTTTTGGTGAAGGCTGCGGAAAGAAGGAAAAAAAGGATATTCATCCAGAAAGCTTCATCCATGGATGATTTGATTAATGAGGTTAGAAGATATTGGCATGCATGGGCATCAGTTGCTCCAGTAAATTTCTGGCCTTCAATTACCCTTGTCACAGATGCTTGTTTGATTAATTTCAGTTACATTTATATTTTTTTCCTTCTTGTTTACCTTCTGTATTCATTTCATTCTCATGAAATGAGTGGATGAGTTTCACCCATCCTTCTCTCACAGAAAAAAGGATGAATGCTTGTCAGGTATACCGTGCTTACAATATGACTTTAACCGTGTCCCAACATTGTGAATATTAAATGGAATCCACAGTCCACACTACTATTCAAGCATGATTTGGCGCCCCAATGATGATCAAAGGAAAAAAGGGTGGCAGCGAATCACAACATGAACACTGCTTGAAGTTCCAACCGAACAGTTATAGTGATGGAAGCACATTTGAAATCTCCACGTGGTGCTAAACAAGATTCAGTAAAGCTTTGAGAAAAAATTTCGGAAGTTCTTGAGCAGCCACCGCATACATGCATTTCCAAAATTATGTAGTCTGGATTACATTTGATTGTTATATTCTACACATTCAGATGTCAGAGTCACATCAATGACAGATCTCTAAAGGATGAATAGATGTTTCAAAGTATGTCTTTAAATCTTATATATGGTGATCAAGAGTCATACTTGGCGCTCTGATACTATGAAACTTAAGGAACAAGTGCTACGTGGAGGCAAGAGTACAACAAAAACAACTGACAAGGGCAAAGCACATTCCATATAATTACATTCCGCTTTTGACTGTCGTGCGAGGTATGTGCACACGTAAAACTTGTACCATGCAATATCACAAGCCAATATTTTTAAGGCTCTGATACCTTAAAATTCCGGTTATGGAATCAACAAAAAGGGTTATGGATACCATGCAATTACTAAACAACCAAGACTTAAAACAGTAGTTTATCTAGATTGATAAGTAGATCTCTAAAATTATTACTAACAGGGATGTTACTTTTGATGAGTCTACTATGTAAAATCAAAAGAAAATTATATTGGCAATGCAAGTATAGACCATGGTATCAACAAATAAATGGAGCTTGATATTAAGTCACTAAGGAGAGAGTTGCAAAACTTTCCGGTTCAGCCCAATCAAATAGAGATGTAGGATTCTATATAGGATGATGTGTTCCAACAATAAAAACTGCATAATATTACTACTAGCAGAGAGAGGAGGTAGATAATGATATATAGACATTGTTGTTTATGCTGTTATAGTTGATGAGAGTATTGAGAGAGAGAAACCTTTCTTATATCAGGATATAGATAATAGCAAGAAATGTGTAGAATAGTTAGTGGTTGTAAATTAATGAAGGGATTGAGTCACTTCAAAAAAATCATGCTTGAGAATTAGTTTAGTTACCTAATGGTGAAAAGGTAGTAGGCTATAAATAGGTTTTAAGAAGAAAACAAAATTTATGGGATTGAGACAACATATATGGTTTGTTGCAAAGGGCTGCACTGAGAAGGAAGAAGTGGATTTTCATGAAGTGTTCTATCATGTTATAAAACATAGCTCCATACATATACTACTTACCATCATTTATGCATTTGATTTAAAGCTTGGGCGATTGGATGTCAAAATTGCTTTCTTATATGGTGAGTCAGGAGAACAAATCCACATGTTACAATCAATGGAGTTTCTTGTTCCAAATAAAGAGAGCCATATTTGCTTATTGAAGAAATCTTTACATAGTTTAAGCAATCCCCATGCACTTATGCAAGATAATTGATACTTTCATAATTGATAATAATTATGTCAAAAATTACTATGATGGCTATTTTTATTATAAAAAACTCCTAGATAATTCCTATATGTATTTGCTATTGTACATTGATGATATATTAATTGCAGCTAAAGATAAATCTAAAATTAATAGATTGAAAGTTCAGTTGAATGGTAAATTTGAAATGAAGAACTTGGATGGGGCAAAGAAGACTTTGAGAATAGAGATTTATGGAGATCAATGAGTGGATCACTTGTACTTCTAAAAAAGTGTATTGAAAAGATGCTTGAAGGCTTTATTATAGATAGATCCAAATTAGTGAGTACTCAGTATACTTTAGATTATTAGCTTCATTGTCACTGCAAATTAAGGAGGTGCAGCATATGTCGTATGTTGATATACTAGTGCAGTTGGTAGTTTAATGTATGCTATTATTTGCATCAGGCCCAATGTTTCACTTGTTGTTAATATAGTAAACAGGTATATGGGCAATTCTAAGAACAAATATTAACAGGCTGTGACATAGGGATATATTTAAAAGGCTCTATAGATATTAATTTAGTCTATCATAATAGCATATCAATTAATTATGGTATAGGCTATATTGATTCTGATAATATAGATGATTTGGATTAGCAACGATTACTGATAACATATGCCTTCACTATATAATTGCTTTGTCTACAACTTGCAAAATATATGGCTACAACAAAAAATATAAAGGAAGCTGTATGGTTGCATGGTCTTGCATGTTGATAGTCTTGGCTTATAGTAACAGCTAACAGTTGTGTATTGCGATAGCCAAAATATCATTTACTTAGCCAAAAATCCAATATATTATGAGCAGACCAAGCACAATATTGATATTAGGTGCCACTTATTAAAGAGATCATCGATAATGGTATTAATGCAGCTCAGAAGATAACTACTTTTAGTTAATTTTAAGCATTGCTTGAAATTAATTAGTATTTGTAGAGGTTGATGCCTTAGAGGTAGGTCTGAAAGAGATAGTGAGAAAAGTTTCGACGTATTTGACTTGATAATTTCAAGCCAAGGTGGAGAGCTTTTAGGTATGCCTTGAGTTTACAAGCTCTAGAGTTGCAAAAGGAGACCTTTATCCATAAGTAGAGCAAGCTCGCTCTTGTGGGCTACAAGAATAGTTAACTGAGGATGGAGGGTTGAGCTCCCATGGGCTGAACTAGCCTGATTCATAGAACACCAGTTTAAGACTAAATCAACTTACTCTATTATATATATTCTTATAACCCTAAAGAAAGACCAATTGAGTATTCCAAAAATTGGGTGTACTAGGAGCTAGGATTTGCCAGGAAATCTTAAACTCTACAATCTTTATTTCTATAGCGAAACTTTTGTATCATCTCTATTCAGATATATAGGTCGATAGATTGACCCACATAATATTGTGTGCTCTCGTTTTTTCTCTTTTTTTTGTGTTTCATTATTCTTTCTATCCATGACAACAAGCTGGAACATGGCTTAATCTGGGCATGGGTCATGGATATAACTTTTGGATTGAAATTAATTGGGTCCAAGTAAGGTATATGTGGATCTCGGTTTAGTCCACTTGCACTCCTAGATATCTGTTTCCTAACTGCTATTGAAAAAATTATTGATGACTACATAGCTGGTGTGTAAGCTGCTGAACCTATTACAATCTGTACCGTGTTTCGTACTGGCTGTCATTGATGCATCCAGCAGAATAATATCTGTACCTGTTGAACGCTGGCTCTCAGTGATGCATCCGATAGAACTTTTTTGGTTTTTCTATATGGACAGCGCAGCGCTCATGTAATGAAGTAGTGTTTACACATTATTGACTTAAAAAAGTCTGCAAGGAAAATTAGACCAGTACCCTTTATGAAACTCAAACATAAATGGAGCTGACTATAAATTATGCATGAGGGTTGGTGTTTGCACTGGTTTATAAACTGGTATCAACAATATCTAACGAGTCCAACCCAGCTTGACTCCATAACGTATCGCCATGTAGGCACTGATTTTGATTTTTGACTGTGACCTTGATTAAATACTAATCCACCGTCAAAACAAAAGTTGTGTACTACAACTCAACAGCTCAACAGCAAACATTTTATTGTGGTGGGATCACAGGTGTCAAGCATCATCTATGTTCATTGTACTTATTGAGTACATATTAGTATGTGATTGCTTTCAAGGAAAAAAAAAAAAAAGTTGAAGAAGTATGTGAAGTAGTGATTGCTCATACGTCCCTCTGATATGGAATTAGTGAATGATCATGAATTTGCTAAGGATGCTGTGGTCAGTAATTGACCAATATTCCGAACACTACTGTGGGAATCAAAACTATTCTTTGGAATGGTAAAGGCCATGCTTGCATGCTTCAGCTTTGCTAACTGGAGGTCTTGATAAGGTCCAACTTGAACAGGATATACTAGATTTTTGGAGCTAAGGTCATCATGGATACTGCATTGCTGTGTTCCATATATATATATATATATAGTTCATAACTTGGCCGCAAATACAGCCTTCTGTTTGAACTTGATGGAATCTAATTGTTTACTCGCGAGAATTTGGGCTTGACTTTCTTATCATCCTCATAATAAAATTTGTATTATTCAAATATTTGATTTTTCATGGTCTGATTATTGAATTGCTGGATCTTGGAAAGAATGAAGCAATGCTAATTAGGAGAAAAATTCTTTGACTTTTTACTTCTGGAATTAAAATAATGACAAATAAATTAAGTGTTTCTAGGCACCAGTGCTCGATGCAGTGCAACTAACTATTAATATGGTTTGATGTATCCTGCAGCCATGCTTATTGGAATTACTGAACCTCCTACAGATCCATGCCCAATGGAAATGTATAACATTCATGCAGAAACATATAAATGATTAAAAGCCTCTATTGGTACTGTTGCATCATTAACTTCAAAACAAGTAGGCACTTTTGGTGAATACAGCCCATGGAAGCAATAGAACCAGTACTAAAGCTTGTAGTTCACTGTTCCTGAAGCATGAGAAGACTGGTGCTGGCCCTTGTTAACCACCAACTTTGTAGGTGTAGGTGGCACCACAGCTGACCAACCAATGCGTGGTCTTATAATTGTATGACCAGGTTTGAGGTCTTAGTGTTTCTGTTTGCGATTCCCAGTATAACAACCCCCCCAACCCACTCTCTCTCTCTCTCTCTCTCTCTCACATACATATAGAGGACACGGTCAAATGGCTTCATTCGACTGTATGGCCTGAGCCCTCCTCTCCCTCATACATATAGAGGACACGGTCAAATGGTTCATTCTACTGTATGGCCTGAGACCTCCTCAGGGAATCATAAAAGTCACAGCCTCGAAATTTTGAACAAGGCATGGTAGGACCTACATCCTTCATATGATGACCTGTGGGGCTATTATGAAACTACATGTAGCTTGACTCCAAGGGCCTATCTTCTCAAAGATTCGGGAATCTATGTTTGGTGATGGAACCCTTTGGCACTCATAAATTAGAAGGATTAATTGATCAATTGTCCTTGACTTCCAAGTCCGAGCATATTATAATCTGCAATGCAAACCCTCCTTTAACTGCCACACTGATGTGGAACCCAACCTCCAACACCACCTTCCTCCCATGCTTTCCAATGAGCTTTATTAACGCATTCTCTTGCCCAACCATATCTATCTCACTGTTTGAATAAGATTGCAGGATCTGTGACAGCAGATGCTCGTCATGAGAGGAGGGGGCCCCCAACAAATCAGTGCTGCCAGTGGTGGGTAGCCTTCAATGGCGAGGTCAGCCACCTTTATGTGGGTTTGGGTTGTCTTTCATGCAAAAGAATAATTGATCTTCTTTCGTGACGTTGACTGTATGCAAAGTTCTCAAAACACCACAAACTCCTTCATTCATCTGCCTGCATATATCTCAAAGTGGCTATTGCATGATCTAACGGTGGTTCGCACCAAGGAAGATGAATCCTTCTTTCGCAGGAAGGACACAACCCTTGTCCCCCTTGGCTCTTGCCACATTGCTTGAGCCACCGGGCATCAAATGACACATAAAATCCTCATTATTATAATAAACTTTATTGGCTTAAGAATGACAAATCAAACTCAAGTGATGGCGTATCAGGTGATGTTAACATATAATATTGATTAATAGATCTGCAAATCTTATTCCATGGAAAATCTTTGCAAACGATTCGCTTGGATTTTTTGAAGTGATTGTTATTTAGTAGTTATGAGGTTAACATTCTAGATTTATGTAAGGTTTTCTCCAACCTTTAGCTCAGGGGAAAAGAAGAAAGAAAAGACAAAACAGATTAATGGAAACCAGAGGAATTCAATAAGAATATTCATGAGTATTAAAGTGATAAAAGAAGAAGAAGAAGAAGAAGAATGAGTCACAAAATTTACTTGCATTTGATAAGATAAAGAAGGATCAGGAGAATATTTCCTTTTTTTCATCAAATCACAGGATACCAGCATTATTTGTCGGTTCTGCCGCTTGTGCATTGGCTTCTAAATAGGAGGAATTTGTTCTTGTTGTCATTGATTTAAGTGGGACCAAGGCAGAGCCAGGAGTAGATCAACGTGTTCTCTATCAGAGCGACCCACCAAGAGGGCCAGGTAACATCAAACATGAGTGGGGACTTCTAGTCTTTAAGACCTTCCTTCAGGCAAGAACAACATTCTTTATCAAGGTTGTATGCATCTTTTCTGGCTTCACATGCATGGATTAACTGCAGGATTTTTTTTACGCTGTCGTAGTCATTACGCTTGGAAATTACTTGGTAACACTCCATCAGGATTGTTTTTGCTTCATTAACTAGACCAAGGCAACCAGACTTTGCCAATCCTCACTATGCCTGCCACCAATAATTATTTGTCTTTGAAAATCGTGAACATTGTTAATTGACAGGCATAAAAACAAAGAACAATGCAAAGTAGCTCAAAATATTTTTAAAAGGAACCGGTGCATCTGACTCAATACTTTTCATGTTCACATTCCCTGTTAAGTACTCCTCAAATGGTGCATTACATTTCAATATTTGTAAAGGACTGCACCGATATTGGAAAGAGATTCGTACCTCATCTGCAATTCCATTTTAATCTCTCTCCATACGGACATAGTTTTAAACAAGTGGCAATCATGGAGTCATAGGCTCTCTCATGTCCTATAAGAATTGGCATGGCTTGTGAATGGTACCAGTTAAAAGGGTAGATATGAATTGTTTCGTATTGAACGACGTGATTAGGCATCGAATCTTCCAACTAGAGTGCTTTGACCACTATTAATCCTTTCCTCTGAAAAGTGGACCAAGGAATGAGACATCTCATAAATCTTCTGTAATCTTGATCAGAGGAAGCAGAAAGGGTCAAGAGAAATGTAATAAAACTAGCATCCTCTAGAAGACTGGCTTCTTTCTTTCTCCTCTGAGCGGATGTCTCTGCTCAAAGTCCACTTTTGAAGCCTCCTTATTTTTTTATTTTTTTTTTTCAGGTAAACTTTTTCCAACGCTCTTTGACTGGGGAAGACAAACAACAAGCACAACCAACAAACATAAAAAGCTATGCAGGGCACTGTAAAGAAGTATTCAGGTCAGAGGCAGGGCCCTGTATGAAGGCAGCCCTTCTCAACCCTCATATTTGTCCAAAACTAAGCACTGTTATCGCTGATACCATGAGCCATTCCCTAGTTTGTCTACAACAAGCATCCATCACAAATTATTGAGATAAAAGAAATCCATAACTCTGATTCTTCTTCTATAAGGCCTCCATTGGGAGGGACAAGTTAAACAAGAAGACTTACAGCATGATAATTAAAATAAGGGAAGAGAAAAAGAGGGAAAGTATATGTCTTATTCATTGTATGTTGTATCTATTACAGTGATATACACATCAATATATAGCCCAACAATGCAGTGAATAAAAAAAATGTACCATGACTAATAAGAAAATGTTAGTCATATTTGGACAAGTACAGTAACCATATAGTAAATATGATTAACATCCCCCGTGAGACTCAAGGTGATAAAGTAGAATCCAGCTTGAGTTTGGAAATCATATCATAAAAGCATTCAACAACTGACGTGATAGATTAGGAGCTAACATATTAGAAGCTAATATGGTAGATTAGGAGTTATCGTAGCAGCTTAGATACTAAAATGATAGATCGGAGGCTGATGTGGCAAACCAAGAGCTAACATACAGCTCAAAACTGATGTGGCAGATTAGGAGCTGATGTGGCAACTTGGAAGCTGATATAGCGACTCATATATCAAGCTGATGTAGCGAGTCAGGGAGCTGATGCAGCAAACTAATATGTTTGAAAATGCTAATGTCCTTATCTAAAGTAGCAGACTGATATGTTCACTAAAGTAATGACTTGCCATGGCAGACCGATGTGCCTACCCATGGGACCGACTCACATGGCAGATGGATGTGTCTGCCTATGTGGCTAACCTACATGTTTGCTCATACGATCGATAAAGATTGTCATGCCTCAAATCCGAGACATAACACGGCCATGCTATCGAGGAATGAAGTCCACGATAACACGAAGCCAATCTATCATAATCATCTAAAATCCATCAAATAAAAGATTCAATTTCATTATTCATCAAATAATTAAACCAATATTGATTCAGAGCATCTAAATCCAAAATCAAATACAAATCCATATCTCAAAATAATTATTTACTATAAATTCGTGATCATCATATAACTAAACTTCATCTGCAAACTTTCCAAGCTTGCATCGCAGATCTCCAAAGCCCGGATTTTTTTCTCGGTCCTAGCCCTATTTCTCTGTATAAG
>KE506484.1:83676-93922 GCA_000441515.1 Elaeis oleifera | reverse complement strand
TTTCTTCTTTTTCTTTTCTTTTCTTTCTTCCTTCTTCTTTTCTTCTCTCTTCTTGGCCGAACAGGGGATGGACCGAGTGGGGCTCGACGGTTCAGTTCCGACGAGGGGTGGCGGCATGGCCGGATGTCTGGCAGCGGCGGTCGACGGCGGTGGGGCAAGGAATGGCCGGCGGCAAGGTTCGGCTGGTGAATTTTTTTTTTTCGAAAAACAGGGGACCCACCCTTTTTCTTTTGTTTTTTGGATATTGGCCAGTCACCGGCAGCCAAAACTTCTGGAGAAGAGGGATAAAAGTATGAGGGTCCTATCCTAGGGGTGAGACACCACAACCAGCAGTACCGGTGGCCAAAAAAGAGAGGAAGGTGGCTCGATCGAGCAGGGGTTCACCCTTTTTATGAATTTTCGATGATTCCGACGGTCGGCGAGGGTGTGCGAAGCCATGGAAAGAAGGAGAAGAGGGAGAGGAAGAAGGAAAGAGCTTACCTCAAGCTTCAGCAGCATCGTCGGCTCCAATTTACGACGAGCATGATTATGGGGAGGCCACAGCTTTAACGGTCGAAATCGAGGAGAAGGTGAGGGAGGAAGGCCGGTGGAAGTTCTTAGGGAGGGGCGAGAACTATTTATAGAGAGCTCTAGGACCTTCGGTGGTCCTAGGTCTCCCGATCCAAATGGGCTCGTCGGAGAAGAAGACTCCTGATGGGAGTCTTCTTCCCGATTTTTCCTTTTTTGTGGGGGGCTTAATGGGCCTATCGGGTGGGCTTAAAGGGGCCTTAAAATAGGGTATTACAAAGATGGTAGATCAATGTATTTGATAACATAGTTAACCGATGTGCGTGATGAGCTGGCAGACTAAAGTGGCTGACTAGGGTAAAATTTGTTTAAATGAATTAGATATGGGCTCATATCTGCAATTCTAATTGAATCCAGAGTTGAATCCAAATCTACTATGGCTTTAGCAAAATGGATCTGATCAAGACTCAAATGGGCTAGATCTAAGACCAAAAGGGACTTCTTAGCCTTCTTCAATAAGGGATCATGGTAGGAATGGAGTTGTCGAGGCTAAAGAAGTTGTTGCATGCTTGTGGAGAGCGATGAGATGTCGGAGCAAACGGAACAGATAATGACGGTGATGAGGATGGAGATCCCTTACAACTGTCAGACCTGGGTGGATACTCGAATCTACTTCTCCTAGTGGAGGCCATGACACTGAGAAATACTTGGAGAACGCATTAACAAAGGTCTGGAAGCTTAGCTACGATGCGGTTAGAGTGATCAAGAAGAGCGCCTAAAGGAACATGGTGCTCATAGACGTGAAGCATCAGGGGAACTGCTAATCAATCCCTTGGGCCTACTTGATCTTCACCTTTCCTAGCGTCAACAGGAACAACTCATCTTCAAGAATCCTCATCTTCTTCTCCATCTCCATCTTTGTCTTCTTCATTTCTATTCCTCCTTGTTGGGGTAATTTCGTACTAGCCGAAGACTCATGCATACAAGGATATAAAGGTATCTCAGGCTTGGCCTGAGATCTGATATAAGCTCAATCACCGACCTCCTCTCCAAAACCTGACCTGCGCTCGACTACCGACCTAACAAGGCATACGAAAGTATCTTATATTCCGTCACATCATCCTATTAAAATATAAGAATAGCCAGAAGTAAAAGAAGGGCCATCTATTTTTAAATCTCTAGTTGTCAACCCATGCCATTAACAGGTGCGGGGCCCTCACATACCATGAGGTGACATTGCTCATTCAATTTAAGAAGGTCAGAAAGTCAGGCACGATCTTCGAAGATATTTAATAAAGGCAACAAGATCTTTCATAATTTCTCTTACCCTCTTCTAACTTCAAAAGTCATCTAAAGATTGACATCGGCCATTGGAAGATCCAATGCTACACAAAACTTCAAATCCTATGATCACAGGGAACGGATAGGGAATAAAAATAATAAATTCCTCTGGATTAGGAGAAGATAACGGACATATCTCGCTCAACTAGGTAAGGCTAACCGCTTGATTTTCTTTTCTCTTATTGCTCTTCAGCCCCCATCTATAAATAAAGATCTACAGGGGACCCCCCAGGTATGAAATCTCCTCTTTTCCTACACACTCACTCTTTCTCTTCTGTTGTTAGATTTCTGACTTGAGCGATGGAGGGTCCCCATCGAAGCCATCTCCGATTAGAGGCTTTTCTTACAGGTTCTGCCACTGCCATCCGATCGTCGCCGACCTCCCATCGCTGCCCAACTCCAGCTGACTTGGACTCAGGAGTAGGGAGACTAGTGTTGGAGGTAATTTCGTACTAGCCGAAGATTCATACATAAAAGGACATAAAGATATCTCAATTTCGGCCTAGAATTTGGTACGAGTTCGATCGCCGACCTCCTCTTCAAAATTTGACATGCGCTTGGCTACCAACCTAACAAGACACATGAAGGTATCTCAAGTTTCATCAAATCGTCCTATTAAAATATGGGAACAACCAGAAGTAAAAGAAGAACCGTCCATTCTCCAACCTCTGGTTGTCAACCCATACCATTAATGGATGCGGCCCCCACGTACTATAAGATGATATTACTCACTCAACTTAAGAAGGTTAGAAGGTGAGGTACAATCTTCGAAGATATTCAATGAAGACAAAAAGATCTTTGACGATTTCTCTCTATCCCTCTTCTGACTTCAAAAAATCACCTAAAAAATTGACATCGGTCAGTGAAAGATCCAACCCTATACAAAACTTCAAATCCCGTGACCACAGGGAAACAGATAGGGAATAAAAATCAAACAAATCTCTCTGGATTAGAGGAGGATAACGGACATATCTCGTCCAATTAGATAAGGCTAACCGCCTGATTCTCTTTTCTCTCACGGCTCTTCAGTCTCCATCTATAAATAAAGGCTTACAAGGGACCCCCAGGGTATAAATTTTTTTCTCTCCCTACATGCTCACTCCTTCCCTTCTGTTATCAGATTTCTGACTTGAGTATTGGAGGTCTCCGTCAGAGCCACCTCCGGTTAGAATTTTCTTGCAGGTCCTACTGTCGCCATCCGGCCATCGCTGACCTACCGTCGCCGTCCAACTTCAACTGATCTAATCTCACGATGAAAATCTGCATCAACACTCTTATTCTCCTATTCTTCTTTCCTTTGCTCTATCTCCCCCAACAAGGAAGGATTTGACCTAAAGTGCCCAGTTGAGACACCTTTTGGCTGCTGGGCATTGGTGGACTCGATGATTATTGTAGGAGAATATGAAGATCGGTGTGATTGTGAGAGACCAAAAGAACCCTCAGAAGATTAGGAGATCGGTGGCTTTGATACCATCTTAAAATAAGAAAAGATAAAGAAGAAAGAAAGTATATATTTTATTGATTGTATCTTGCATTTAATACACTAATGTGCTAACAATGTGGCTAGTAAGAAAGTGTACCAAGACTAACAAGCAAATATGAATCATATCCGAGCAAGTATAGCAAATATTATTAACAAAAAAAGAAACCCATAACTCTGATTCTTCTTCTGTTGATAGGGACAAGTTAAATAAGAAGACTCGCAAGCATGATAATATTACTGTATTTCTGACGAGCTAAAACATATTAAATGGATTGGGTGGCTTACCAACACACTGCACCGACACGCTATTTTAATCTAGGTGAATGGTCTAGTGCTGTTGCTAGCGCCAATTGATCTTTGTAGCAGTGGCAGTGGCCGGCCTTTTCTGGTGGGATCAGCGGCTGTGGGTCGATGAGCCTTTGCAGGGACCATTCCAGATGTGATAGTTTTCCAGCTTTACCATCTCCATCTTGATACAGTTCCACACTTCTAGACATACACTATGGTGGATTTTTTTTTTTTAATAAACAAGAAAACACTATAGTGGAATTTTATCACGGAAATTTGTATATATATTAGGACATGATAAGTATGAAACTGAAACCCTTGCACCTAGTTGGTTAGACGACTTATAATCTTCTACGCAGTTCTAATTTTGGCTGATGAAGAATAAGGTAATAAGACTTTGGCCCCATTGGATATTAAAGATTTTAATGGAAATGGATATCCAAATATTTACTTATCCAAACTGAATAGAATGGCTTTTATCAAATTAATAAGGATGGTTTTGACGTTGCATTTAAAATTAAAATTATTTATTTTCATTCGACTTTGATTTTGATGATTCACCATGTAACAATCCTACGTCTGATCCAAACAAAGTTAATCGAAGAGTATTATTTGAATTCTCTAGCTCTGAATCAGTACTGAAGAACTATCGAATAAATAATAAATATAAGATTAAATACATATCTATACGACTCATCGTACCCCAATTCAACACCAATCCTAACATTGAATTCAAAACCAGACATATCCAATATTTAATGTCCTTAATACTCTTTATATTTAGTATAAATCCAAATTACTATCTCTATAAAAATGGCCATCAATAACCATACCTCTCTGTTCCACTCAAGATATAAGAAAATTTGAAATGAATAAAAAATTAATAGGTTTGATTTTTTCAGTTTTGATTTTGATTTTGTAATTTTTTCAATGATGATTAAAATTTTCATATAAAAATTATTCAGTTTCCATTTCGGTTTTGGAGGATGGCAGTGAAATTCGGTCTTGTTTTCAGTTTTTCACTACCAGTCCGTCCTGTCGACATCCCTATTGGATATGCGTTGTCTCGCATGTCTGAAAAGCATTCACGCTTACAGGGGAGATAAAAACAAGAAGAGACAACAAGGAAGGAGCAGGAAAAGAACAGTGTTGAATAAGAGATAAGACCCCGAGGGCTGGTCACTTCCAAAGATGTGGATGGTATTATCCAGAATGTCAGTGGTAATTGGCAGTAAATTTGACTAGGGGAGGAAAAGAACATTCAAGTATATTATACCAGAACATACCAACTCCCAAGCACTGATTGGATGGGCACAAAAGGAAGATATTTGTATGGTTATTCACTCAGATGCAGGAAAGAGAAACCAGATGTGCGTGCATCAGTGTGTGCGTGTGGAGAGAGAGAGAGAGAGACTGGCAAAGAATGAGAATAGAGAGGAGGAATAAAGGAGGGAGGATGGAGGTGGATTCTTGCTGGGCTCATCTCCAACACATGGTACTTGTAGCTTGAGCAGACAAAGGAAGTGTTGGGGTTGAAGGAGGGAGATTTAATAGGAAAGGGTGTCGGATACTTCTGTTTTGGTGGACTGGTTTGAATCCATTCGTCTTGGCTTTCATTGCCTTTGCCTCCTCACCCTCTCCCCACTTCCTCCTTGTGCCTGTGTTTGTGGGCATTGCGTTTCCTTTGTTACAAGTCATCTTCTTAAATATTCTTGAAGGAATGGAAGAAAGCAAACAGGAGGCGGTCGAAAGTGAGAACAATAGAAAGTTTAGTAGGATATGTGTCTTCTGTGGAAGTAGGTCAGGAAATAGGACTTCATTCAGTGATGCAACTCTTGACCTTGGGAAGCAACTGGTGAGAAACTTGGGAAACAAATCTGAAAGCAAGCTACCAAATGACTTGATTAAGTTATATGACGAAGACACCTTGTTTGTTTTCTCTGACTCTTATGTTGGGTTCTCTTCTTCTGACGAAGTTTGTTCCAGTTTTTCTTGGGTTGAAGATCAAAATAATGTGATATGGCCGTGAGGAAAAGCACTGCATAAACCTTTTTGACCTTTTGGTTCTTCATTTAGTTTGATTTATTTGCTTCTGGTAACCTCTGGAGTATGAGAATATTGGTGCATCCATTTGAAGAATGATGTTTCTTTATTTGTTCTTTCAGTTCTAGTCTTTTTTAAAAAAAAATAAATAAATGCTATTTCGATGGTCTTCTATTTTTTGATGGTCTTTTATGACTTGGCAAACTTGATTCTTCTAGTTAATCTTCTGTTTTTTGCTCTACTAAATTAGTTGTTTTAACCCTTCTCTTTCAGGTTCAGAGAAAAATAGACCTAGTTTATGGTGGTGGAAGTGCAGGCCTGATGGGCCTAATATCTCAAACTGTTACAATGGTGGATGCCATGTTCTTGGGTATCTACTTTTGGTTCTTTGTTACATGTAATACTTTTGTGTTAGATTTTCATGGTTCACATAAGCAGATAAGTTCTTCTAATCCATTCTCTGATCACAGAGTCATTCCTAAAGCTCTCCTGCCGCATGAGGTGAAGTTCCAAACCCTCCTCTCTCCTCTTTTGTCTTTCTTAAAGTTCAGCAGAAGCTATTTCTTTCCTGATAATCATAGCAAACTCAAAACCCCTGGGCAGATATCAGGAGAGACCGTTGGAGAGGTAAAGATAGTTGCAGACATGCATGAGAGGAAGTCAGAAATGGCTAAACATGCTGATGCTTTTATTGCTCTTCCAGGTGAAACCCAAGTTAACCCTACACTAATGTCAATTAGGCTCTAATACAGTCCCAATCTATGTCTAAAAACCAACCTGTCTTAGGTGGTTATGGAACCATGGAGGAACTTCTGGAGATAATAGCATGGTCTCAGCTTGGAATCCATGACAAACCCGTAAGTTGTTATCTTTCTTAACTGCCTTGCAATTTTATTTGAGACTTGGTAGGTCATGCTTCATCTAAGACTTGAGTTTAAATTTTTGGGCAGGTGGGTTGCTGAATGTGGATGGGTACTACGACAGTCTGCTTGCACTGTTTGACCAAGGAGTAGAGGAAGGCTTCATAGAGGAGTCAGCAAGACACATTGTGGTTTCAGCAGGAAGGGCAGAGGAGCTGATCAGGAAAATGGAGGGAAATAATGGAGAGAAAAGGAAGGGAACCACAAGCCTAAAGAGAAAAAGGAGCTGTTAGAGTTGAATTCATTTGTTTGATGGCTTCATTCTCTTTCTTTATTTGTTTATGTTTGGTTCCATTTGGTTGGTTGCTGAATTATTGAGTTGGTTGACAGAAACAAAGGTTTCAGGGAAAAGCAGGGAATGATATGTTGTTATTCACTGCTGCTTGCAGGAGTATGCACCACTTTATGACAGGTTTCACCCAGACAAATCTGGGAAGTGGACCAATTATTAGTGTCTGCTACAAGTGGGCATACTCCTATGTCTTAAAAATAAGCTCAACTCCCTTTTGTGTGTATAAATGTCAGCATATTGCCTTTCTATTTTCTATATGATTGTCTTCTCTCTCTCTCTCTCTCTTGAAGGACTCCAATTCCCTGTAAGAGCCTGGAAATGATGTTGCGATTTTCCCTTTTCTGCGATGTAGTCTCTTGTTTTGTCAGATTTTGATGCGTGGAATGGAATATTTGGTTTTGTTTGCTTTACAGCTGTGTACATGGGGCCACCAGAAGTTTGATTTTTCTTTTTTTTTAAAAATTTTTTTGTTGTAAGATATGAATTTGCTTATTTTTTTGCTTGTTGATCTTGAGTCCCCTGCGCATTTGATTCAATTGCAATGAGAGCCATCCCAACAACCTGCTAATTTTTAGGTCAATCAAGGTTCGCTTTTACATACTGTAGAAGGGAATCCAGCTTCTTTAGTAAAATCTTCACCAAATTTTAAAGAAAGTGAGCAGATTAGGCAATGACTCAACCGTAAAATGAAATGATTTTTGTTCACATGGTTGCAAATATACTGCATTACTGCACTCCTTTTGGTATTTTTCTTCTAAGTTAGGAAGAAACTGGCCAAAGTTCAGCAGGTTGGAGCATAGCCCAAGCTGCATCCCCTTTCAGAAACCTAATCGAAGGTTAGCTTAAATCTAACTATTTGAACATCGTATCGGCTCATATTACAAAACATTGATCCGCTTGCCACCTCTGTAGACTAAACTATTTGCTTTTCACATACTTGTTAAGCTCCTTCATAATCTTAATACAAAAGTACGTCTATTGCAGAGCTAATCTTCTTGAGTAAAATCTTCACCAACATATAAAGGAGATGAACTTCATTGCAGTCCTCTTGGTTAGTAGAACAGTTTAGTTAGGAAGCAACAAGCTGGACTGGAGTAGGTTGGGGAATGGCCCAAGCATCATCCACTTTCAAACACCTAATCCAAGGCCAGCTTGGTCCCAAAAGCTCCTGACTATTTGAACATTATATTGAATCATATTACAAAAGATTGATCTGCTTCACTTCTTCACACACATACACACACCCCGAAAAAGACTACAAAAACAGACTGATCTGCTTGTCACTTCTGTTCATAATTAATTGCTTTTCAGGCATTTGCCAAACTCTTTCATTATCAATATGAAAGTAGAGCTGTTGCTCACCTTTCAAACATCTGTTACCCACACTTTTTAAAATGTTATAAGATACAAATACTAACAAATTGATCATAAAATGTTTTCTGGAAAGTTTAATGGGCTTCTTTGAACAACCATAGATATGCTCCAACCTCTTCTTGCTTCCAAATGGGCCTGCTCAAATGCTCAACTCTGTTCTTGCCAACAATTTTGTATCCAAGCATAGGCCTTCTCAACCATGCTTAGTGCACCACAGTAAACCTTTTGTAGTTTTAGATAACTAGTTGGTGTGGCTATAGATTTTTGAGTATACTTTGTGCTGTTGTCTTGCACTTATAAGAAATTATCTGGTTGTCCTGAATAAGCCAACCTTTTAGAACAGTGTTCTTAAGAATTTTGCAAAATGAATAGAAATATTTATCAGTAAAGAGCAGAGTGTTAGAATAGTAAATTAATGGATTCCAAAAAAAAAATCCATTTTATCTTAATTTGGACCAAACTGGATATAATTATTTCATATACCAAACATGAAAAAATTGTAGTCACTCTTAGAAATACTAGCTTGCAAGTCTTAGAATGGCCTGCTTCTCTTGAGATATCAAATTGCAATGAGATAAATTATCGGTATTACTTTCTCTCAAAAAAAAAATATCAATATTACTATGATATGAGATAAACAATAAGAATCCCTTTTAACATCCCTATAATTATGCCTAAATAAGCTAAATCCATCACGACTGAACAGTTGACTATTTTGAGGTTTTGATCTACAAGATTTTGGAAGAGAGCAGCCATAATAATGGAACATCCTAACATCCCTTTTCCTTATGGATGTATTCACAACCTGTTCTTGAATACATTTACAAATGCAAGTGTGAATTTTGCTATAATGCATAATTTATTAACCATTTCTATACTTACAATTGATCAATTAGTTAGACAAGTGCTACCCTTGCTAGAGGAAACTCGTCGCATGCTTGAAAACAAGGGTTGCAAAATCAACTCCATATCTTTAGTTTCAAATCTAAGTTTTAGACTTTGTATGCAGGCTTCTATTTACTACATAGTTTTGATTATAGTATCTTGTAGAGTAGATAAAAAAAATTAATCCCTTTTGCCATATATCCTCATAGCTCAAAAAAAGTGAAATGGTATAGCAACAATATATCTAATTCAAATTCTCCTTGCCATGGTGTATTGAATAGCCTAAAATGACTTACACAGCTCAATTGCTAAATTGTGAAGATAGTCATTTATGTCATTTTCTTATCTTATTATTACATTGAGTTAAGAAGAGAGAATCAATTTTGATTTTTTTTTTTAAAAAAACTTATAAGAGAAAACTACTTCAAACCCATTCTTGAAAATTGTAGTAATATATCACCCACTTATCTCTTATTTAAGAAAATATTAAATAATCTTTCATTAACACCTTATATCGTGATTTTCCAATGAGAAACACCCCACCTTGATGCTCATGACTCATTAATTTTGCACACTCTCTTCCTCCTATTTCTGCTACCCACCATCATAATTTAGAAAATTTTAGAGAGATCTATTTTTTAAGCAACATGAGACACATTTTATTGCTTAATGAAATGCAACAAGGAAAGCACACAAGAAGAGAAACAAAAGAAAATGAGAGAGAAGAGAAAATAAAAGACAATATCTACCCCATACCAAAAGTCTCTACAATAAGAAAAACCAACCTAAAAAGTTATATACCCATTCTTTGAATATTTGCTTTGACACATCCAAAAATCAGTCAGATGCCTATCTAAAACCCACCAACTGTTAAGACTCATTGCCAAGTCCTAATCTTATTAGAAAATTTTTTTTAGTTAGTCATTAGTTTCAATAAATTTAAGATTCATATCGATGTTAAGTTAGAATGAACCTTGAGCTTAATATACTAGAGTTTATTTTCTAGTGGGAGATGTTGATGTTTTTATCTTTTAGTGGGAGAATATGTGATTTTATTAAGAAGGGGAGAGAAAAAACACCATAAGGTGGAGAGAGAGAGAGAGAGAGAGCATC
>KE506484.1:51990-68653 GCA_000441515.1 Elaeis oleifera | reverse complement strand
TCGGAGTAGGGCGTTTGCAGTAGAAGCTCGGGACAGAAGTCCGGCTCCCGTAGGAGCTTGGGGCAGAAGTCTGGCTCCCGTAGAAGCTCGAGGTAGAAGTCTGGCTCCTGTAGGAGCTCGGGGTAGAAGTCCGGCTCCCGTAGGAGCTCGAAGGGAGTCCAGCCATTGTAGAAATCTGCAGCTGGAGAAGTTCGGTCGTTGTAGAGGTCTGTCAATCACTGCGAAAGTTCGACTGATAATGAGGCCTAGAGAGCCTTTGAAGCAGTCCGGTAGATGATCGAAGGAGTTTGCCATTGGAGAAGCCCAAAAGATTTGGTAGGAGCTCGTCCGTCGAAGGAGTCCGGTCGACATCATGGAAACTTGGCTGCCGGAGAAGCCCGAAAAAGATGCCGCACGGAGTCGGAAGGATCCCAAGAGAGTTGGCCTCTTATGAACTTCGGCTGGGGGTATTTTATACCCAACAAGAGGAATAAACATATTAGCTAAGAAAAGAGAGAATATTGCAAATTCTAAAAAATCTTTAGTTGAAGAAAAGAAAAAATTTTAAAATTTAAAAATTTCTTATGGACGATAATGCTAAACTAAGAAAAGAGATTGATAACTTAAAGTCTATGCTTGAAAGTTTACTTTTGATTAACAAAAGTTTCAATTGATTTTGAATAATCAAAAGGGTGTTTATGATAAAGTCAGAATTGGTTACAAACCTAACAATAAGCAAAAATTTTTGAAAAACTTTTTCATTAGCACATCATCTCATGTTACATCACATATTACATATTTTTGTTATGGAAGGATAGGACACAAATCACATACATGTGATTTCAGAAAATCTGATGGTAAATTAGTAAAGAAGATTTGAATTTCAAAAGGAACCATAAACACTAATACCCATGAACCCAAGATGGTTTGGGTACCAAAAATTGGAAATAATTTTATAGGTTGACCAAGCATCCAATTAAGAAAAGAAGCTATTTTTATGGATGGATGGCTTGAATTTGAGAAAATGGATGATGATGTTTGATAAAAGCTAAACCTTCTTTACATCATACCATTATTAATTATTGATTGATTTTGATGATTTGTTAATATGTGTAATGATCTGATTATACGAGTTAAATATTTTGAATATATTGCTTATTTGCATACTATCTTAATATTTTATATCATGTTCTTTTGATTGTTAATCATTTGAGAAATTTAAGATAAGCTTGATTGTATATGATCTTGTTTGAATGTAAAACTTATAAATTAATTTTTAATATGCTTATAAGAAATATTAAAATTACATATCAAGGATATGACATACATTCATTAAAGATTATATGCTTGATTGATGTGTATGCTATATGTGTATGCTAAACTTGTTGGATTTTTAGATGATTGTTTTCATTATAAATATCTTATATAAATATTTTGAAAATTAATTTGATGCTTACTTAAGTAAATATTATGTGTGTTTGGTATTTGCTTAGTTGATAAATTTTCTTGATTTTAAATGGCTTTGTTTGCAAAAGAAAGGGAGAGAAAATTTGATAATTAAAGAAATAAATTTGACATCAAATCTTGTTATAATGTGATATTTTTATAATATACTATCAATTTGGATATGAGATACAAAATTCAACAAGGACAAGAATTAATAGTTGTAACAAGAGTAAGCAAGGAATAAACTAAGATTTTGATATATAGTAAGGGGCAGCAAATTTTGAATGAAAATTGAACTCAATTGATTATAATATTAAGAGGGAGCTTAATATTTTTGGATTGTTAAAATTTACTTTGTTGAGTTTATTGATTATTTTGTTTAAGTTATTCTTTTTGATGATGCCAAAAAGGGGGAGAGAGATGGTGAGTATATACTTAAAAGATTATAATGCTTAAGATGCTCATTAACTTGATGATTGAAACCTTAATATTCATTGATTTGAATTGATACATTCTTTAATATGAGTATATGTAAATGTGCAATGAATTAAAGATTAATTAAGAACATGCATGAAGTATGAATTCACATGTATTTACTCTATCACTTCATGATGCAATTTGGTTGAAATATATTATTTATTTTTATTGCACATATACTCAAAGTTTTGTCATCATCAAAAAGAGAGAGGTTGTTGATCCTAGAATTGATTTTGATGATTTCAAAATATTGAGTATAGATGATACTAATCATTTATTCAAAAATGATTGTAGGAGTTTCTAGATGCTTAAATTAAAGAATTTATCCATAGAAAAGATCTCTTCAAGTTGGCAAGCCAAAGCCTTCAAGAAACAAGATTTCATAAGTTTGGATGGCTCAATATGAAGAAAATAATATTGAAAATTTTGAGTTAATTCCGAAAGGTTTTGAGTTGATTCCAGCATCTTGGCATGCTTGGCATGCAAACTGAGTCGATCCAGTAGAATATTGAGTTGACTTGGTCTAAGTGGATACAGAAAATAGAAAGCTAAAATTTTAGAACCTTAAACTTAGCTGACCCAGTGAAAACTAAGCTGGCTCAGTACTTAATCGACCTAATAAAATACTAAAAAAAATTGAGCTGATCTAGTACCTAGTCGACCCAGTAAAAAACTTAGTCGACTTAGTGATCTATAACGGCTAGTTTTCTATTTTGCAGCTTTTTATCTCCATTATCTCACAACGGCTACTTCAGCCCCTCCAATGGCAAGAATACTTCCTCCAGTCTCTGTCAAGCCTATTTAAAGGTGGAGAATCAAGAAAAAATAAGGAAAGAAGATTGAAAGAAGAAATCATTCAATTTTGGGAGCTTCATTGAATATCCAAGAAAAAGAGAGAAAAGATGAAGATTCAAGCACAAATTTCAGTGGGCTTTCAAAAGCAGATTTCTCCAACATCTCAAGCATCCTCTCAAGCATCTAAGAAAAGTAGTTCAACCTTCAAAGATCAACCTTGCAACATCTTCATCGAGCTTAAAAGAGTTTTCTTTTATTTTATTTTATGCTGAAATTTTATTTTATATTTTTATTTCTTTACAAGTTTCTTTTGAGGAAGAAACTTGAGGTTGATTGTTAGTCCGAAAAAATAATCGTTGTATGGTTGTGATTGATGAGTCAAGGTTAAAATCAACTGGATCGATAGTGAGCCTAAAAAACTATCGATATAGGGTTGTAGTTGGTGAGTCCGAAAAAATTAACTAGATTTATTTGTGAGCCTGAGAAACAAGCATACTATGGTCAAAAGATTATAGTAAAATTTTTAAAGAGAGCTTGGAGAGTGGACGTAGGAGCAGATTGCTCTGAACCACTATAAATTTATATGTTTGTATTGTGCTTTATTGTGTTTGATTTATATGCTTTCAATACTTAGCTTAGTTTTATTCCACTACTACATATTATTTTCACCACATAATCACTCTAATTAGAAGCATATATTTGTTTAGAGCTCAAATTTGATTAAATTTTAAAATATCCAATTCATCTCCTTTCTTGGGTAGCCATACCTGGGCAACAATTTACATGGATGTTTAAGTTATTCTGAATATTTTATATGAGATTTCATGCTTTATACCTATTTTATTTTCAAATTATATCATTATACTGATGTAGATGTGTAAAGATTCTTACTCGATTGTAAAGCTCATCTCTCTCTCTATTTTTCATTTTTTTTCAGAATTACAGGATGCTCATGATTGGTTATGATTTGGATTCATAGATGAGCGGATGAATAAATAAAGCATCATTGACACCTGATCAGTTGATTAAAGGAATTAAATTTGTAATTATACAAGTTTCATCAACTATTTTAAAATTAGATTATTATGAATGACGAGATTGTAAGAATTTTATAGGTCTTGCATGTTCTTTAGAGCTTATCCTAGGAAGTGTGCAGCTATTATGTATTCAACCTGAATGCTAGGTTCGAAGCGTGACAGATTAGTTTTGATTTATGCAAGAAAGGGGATACAAAATCTGCCCTTTCCACCTCTTCATGTGCTCTTTTTTTAGCTTTGCCACTTCTAGTTGAGCTAAGGATCATGATTATCACCTCCCTAATTTGAGATAGTGAGCTAATGAGTCATGGTAATCACCGCATACTCATGGAGAACCTTCTTGACAAGCATATGAAGCATTTCAAACACAATATCAATGCATCATAGCATAATTGATTTAAATAACTAAAAGTCAATATTCAAATAATAAATTCAACTAATAAATATACTTGAAAGTTTTACGTCAAATAAATCTTGATTGGTAAATCTCAACTAATAATAATAGATCTAAATCTAAACAATGTTGATATTATTGAATCCCACTTCTAATCTCTCTCCTAAGCAGTATCCATATCCAAAACCAACGATCTAAATTTGAAAAAGAAAGAAAGGACGATGAGCTTGACAATCTAGTAAATAATGACACTTTAGCTAGATAAATCAAGCAATATTTTAATTCAAAATTTAATTCAAAATATACAATACTAATCAAAATAAGATTCATGTAAATTTGTTATTTTAAATTTAATTTTAAATTATTTTCATTCATAAATTAACTTCTTTTAAAACATCCGGCTCACTTTGATAGCCATGAATTATGATGACATTTATACCCCATGATTAGGCCAAAATAAGCTTAGCATAGTAAAAATGCCAATATATAACCCCCACTAGTAGGGTGATGATATGCCAATATAAAATCTCTACTAACAAGATATCGATATACCAGTATATAACCTCCACTGATAGAATGTCGATATATCAGCGCACAACTCCTACTAGTAGGATATCGATATACCAGTGCACAACCTCCACTAGCAGGGTGTCGATATAACTTAAAGTTTAATGATATAAATACTATACAATTTACCAATAATTTAAAAAAATCACATTACTTACCTTATAAGTGGAACCAATCAACAAGTTGAATTAATTCTGAGAATCTTTCTTAGACTCTGTTATCACTGCATCGGAAGTCTATGCATCTTGTTGCATAAGAGCATAAATTCTTTCTTGGGTCTGAAGTTTCAAGCTTCCTTATTTTGTTCAGATATCAATATAGGCTGACTCTCCATTCTTTATGGGCAATTAGTTATTTTGTGACCTTTTTAACTACAACCAAGATATGCACTAATATTCCAATGATAATCATTTACTACATGATTTATACCACATCATGAACATTTGATGTTATCGATCGATCTAGAGTTATCACTAATTGACCTTTATTCAAACCCTGAGTATATTTATTACTCTACCATTGAGATTCGTTCAACCTATGTCTTTCTTTCGATTTCTTTCTTTTCTGCATGTTCTTCATTAACCACATCTGCATGAGTGGTTAATCATCTGGTACCATCTACTTTCTAATTTCTATCTTCAATCCCATCTTAAATTTATGTATTTAATTATGCTCATCCTCAACCAACTGTGGGACAAACTTGGCAAGATCTATAAATTTAGCTTAATACTTAGTAACTATCATATTCTTTTATTTAGATAAATAAAGTCTTGGTCTTTATAAATTTTTACACTTTAAGAAAATATTGATCATAAAATGCCCTTTGGAATCTCTCCTAGGTGAGCTGTTTTCCATCTTATTCATATTTGTATTCTAGTCTTAGCCATCAATTGAATGCCTCACTTTGTAATATATACATGTATATAAGATCTTCTCATCATCATGGCATCTCTTAATAGTAAATATTTTCTCCATCTCTATAAGCTAATTCTTAGCTTCCAAAGGTTCTATAATCCTCTTGAAAGCTGGTGGAGACAACTTCCTAAATTGTATAATATTGCTTTGTTGCTCTTGCTACTCTCCACATCCTTGTAGTGGTAATGTTTGTTGTTGCACTTGCCATTGTTACAGTAATTGTTGCTGTAACTACTACTGTGATTGCACCAAGCCGATTATTGTCTGTATTATTTGAGCCATACTTGATTCTTTCTACTTTGTTTGGGTGTTCCTGATAGGATTGATGACTTCCTCTTGCTGAGAAGTGCCAGCAACTTACAAAGAAGTACTATCATTCTATTAGTTTGATATCTCTCTAGCAGTACCTCAAGTAGTCTCTTTTATTCGACTTGGAGCCATTTTAATCTTGCGCGAACAATGAGATTCCCAAAATTCTTTTCAAAACTAATATCTAAAATTATACTTTTATCAAAATTTAATCATGATTATGTTAAGAATAAAAATCCTAAATTTTAAAATCCTCACAAGGCTAGTGATGCGGTAGCGCCCGACATCCCAATCGATTCTATCTAAGGGATCCAACTGATCAACTATAATTTGAGAGTTAGGCATAATCTCATGATGCTTGATCTGATCAAGGTGGGACTGGCGGGCTATTTGATAATCAATGATTAAGATCCCTGCACTAAGTTCTATCAAGGTTATTAAAAGGTTTATTTAAGATCCAAAAAATCTTTGAAAAGAGGTGCATTCTAGAGAGAGACACTTTTAATGAGAGACACATAGAGAGAGAAATAAATTTTATAGAGAGAGAAAGTAGAGAGAGAAAGTGAGAAGAGAGAGGAAGGTGAAGGGAAGAGGGAAGAGAGAATCTATCTTTCCCTCTCTTTTTTTTTCTTTTCTTTATTTTCTCCTTTTGTTCTTTTCTTCCATTTTCTTTCCTTCTTTTGTTTTGTTCCTCCTTGTTTCCTATGCAAAATAGGAGCCTTGTGATCATGCACGCTTCAATCCCAGAATGTAGCAACCTCCACTAGATAGTTGCCATAAAAAAGTTGCCACTAAAAAGGACAATATTGGTGATGACTCTAGGTAGTTGTTACAAAAAAGTTGTCATTAAAATGATAAAATCTTGTAGTGATTGATGGTGGTGGTTGCTATCAATGACACTAGCCATGGTGGCATAGTTGGAGATGATTGGCATCAATAATTGAAGCCAAAAATGCCTTAAAACCTCATGGAAAATATAGGAGAATCAGATTTCTAGAAAAAATATGGTGATTTATCAGTTGGAATCTATGCTCCAAAAGTTATAAAAGAAAGGGAGGAGGGTTAATCAAAGATGGTTGACCTCATACCTGATTTTCTGCCTATTCTTGGACACTATTCTGGCAGACACCACCAGATAAAAACTCGTGCAATCTAGCGTGATTCCTCGAAGTTGGGCATTCAATCTCCGATAGGAAGGATGGGAAAGCCTTGTAAATAGAGCTCGAGGGGAGGAGTCCAACTCCTCCTCGACTTTGATTTCCACTAGAAAATCGAGAGGAAGAAGACTCTCGATCGAAGTCTTCTTTATCTCTCTATTTTTTTCTTTTTTCATACTTTAAAATTCATGCTAAGCCTTTTGAGTTCTATTTCTAGTGGGTGAGCCTAAATTAGGACTCTGGCCCTTTTCTTTTGGCCAGAATATTACATTATCCCCCTAAAAAAATTTATCCTTAAAACTTTTCTTGCCCGAGTCTTCAGAAATTTAGTGTTACTTCCACCTTAAGTCATTCTCTAACTTCAAGACAGAGTCTTCAATCATAATACTTTTCAAAAACAAATTACTATTCTGATCAATTTGAAAATAATTCAAATTACTATGCTTTCGCTTGTGTAGTTTTAATTTAAATCCATCAACATATTTGTGTCAAATCTTAGTTTCTAAATTATATCACAATCAATATAAATTATTATCCTAATGTCCTTAGTGTCTATCCACCTACACTCATATCTAATTCTTTATGTCATTATTTAGTTAGTTATACCTTAATGCCATATTAATTGTCATGCCCTTAGCTTGAGATTGTGAGCCAAAGGATCATAGCAACTATCACATACTCATAGAGAAACCTCTCCACAAGCATACAATGAAGAAAAAATATCCAATCTAATCGGATCGTCAGGGTGCATCTGAAAAAATTTTCTTTTCTAAAGATTACATAACAATTATGGACCACCTTGTTCACAACAGAATAGGGATCAAAATCTCCTAGAGAACTCGAATCCGATGCCTCGCAAGGTCTGAATGTACAGACCCTCTACTTCACACGCACGCTAGGCTCCACAGAGAAGAGGGATAAAGTCCCGCGCATCAATCCTTAGAAGGGAAGCAAGGGGACTCCGTCAAGATCCAATCTAATGGTAGGAGACTAGGGAGGAAGTCTTCATGCCAAGAGAGAAGAAGATGTCAAGAAGACCCACCCAAAAAAAACCATGCTGAAAAAAATCTGCATGCCCTAGACTTAATTTCTCACGATAGTTTTCTTTCCTCTTGTTTTGTCGCATAAAATCAAGACCTCCATATCGTGGATTAAGGTGCTCCCTTTAAATAGATGAGATGTCCAAATTTTGATCAATGTCCTAAAGAAGTTAGGACTCCTAACCAATTAGGAAACCTAGGAGAGAAAGGTTTTGCGTCAACCCTTCACGTGAACATCCTTCATGCGCACAAAAAAATTGGGTGGAAACTTTTAGTGCCTCACTTCCTCACTTGGTCGGCCACCCATGAGAGAGAGTCCTTGCTATTTGAGACTCTAAGGATCTCATCCAATTTGGATCCAAATTGAATCCAATTCGAACTTGATTCGAACTGGATTCGAACCAAACTCAAAGAGACTGTCAATCCTAGTCTAATTAGGACTTTGATCTAAGTTTAACTTGGATTTTTAATCCAATCAAGTCTTAATTAAATTAAATCTAATATAAAATTAATTAAAATATAAATTCAATCTCTTATAAATCCCTTAGATCATTGATCAGATCATCATCATCCCTGAAATTAAATTTGAACCTTATGTCTAGCTAGCTAGACATAGTCAACTTGTTTAATCCCATCTGATCCTTAATTTAATTCTTAATTGAGCTAATCTATTCATTTAATCAAGTCACATACTTTCAAATTGAACTCATAGACTTAGATCAAATTTTTTTTATGTTGTTTGACTTTGTGCGTGACTCTATAGGTTCGAACACTAAGTCGGTAGCACAGGAATCATTTTCTGTACTAATCAAAGTTACCATCTAGCAATGATTTCTGACATCTAGATAGGTCAAATGTTTGCAAGGCAATACTCAAGTATCATGAAATATGGTTACCACATAATTTATCTCTTTGACCCTGAATGCTTAGAACGACCTAGGATTTAACTATCAATCCTGGATTAGTCATCCACATTGTATTTCAATCTTTTTCAAATTCTATGACCTATCATATGTATTGCCTCAATCGAGGTCATACTCAATTTAAATATAGTGATACATTAACTCCTAAAATATGAAGGGGTCAATCCCATCTTGATCCACACATCGGCTACCATAAGTACTTGACTGTGCCCAGAAATTTTTCATCATTAATTAAAAATTCAGATAGTCTAGCATCAAAATATAGTGAGTTTCTTGCGAGTCTCCGTGGTGATCTTAAGTCAGAGGGACACTTCTGTCTATATTCTTCATGAGCTGCTCTTGACAGCAGAGCACTCCACAGGTGAGTCACTTATTTAATAAGGATGTACTCCTACATCTCACCTGTATGTCATATCAGTATCTTTACACTCCTTGGTTAAGAGGACAACCAACCTATATAACACACAACAATTTACACTTGATAAACATCATCATCCCTTAATGACATATCGTTTGATTGCGAATATGTTTAAGAACTATTCGATAAATCCTCCTTTATCGATTGTCATATAGTTCTAAAGACTTCATCACAATATTAGAATTCAACAAGAAAGATGTACACCTGATGATGAATAATGTCAAATAATATTTATTAATTCATAATTCATATATAAATTACACGCAATCATCTAAACGATTGGCTTTAGGATATATTTTCTAATAACTCCCACTTGAACTAAAGTCAATTGGTACAGTATCTAATACCCATTTTCTATTTAAGTTCGTCAAACTCTTTGATTCTGAAGGCTTTAGTAAATAGGTCGGTCAAGTTCTCCTTTCTATCGATCTTCCAAAGATTGACATCACCTCTATCTATGATCTTTTATACAAGGTGATGGTGATGTAAAGTATATTTAGTTCTTTGAGGGGACTACTGTTAATTGGCCTAAGCTATGGCTCCTGTACTATCACAATACAAGGACTGGACCATCAATAGAGGATGGCACTCCAAGCTCGCTGATGAACTTTCACAACCAGACTACTTTATTGGCAGCATCAGATGCCGCAAGATACTCTACCTCACATATTGAATTGGCTACGGTGAATTGGCTGAAACTTTTTCAGCAGATTGCTCCTTCATTTAGGATAAATATATAACCTGACACACCTCTACCATCATCATGATCTGATTGAAACTGAAATCAATATATCCCACAAGCTTTAAGTCAGTGTCTCTATAGATTAACCGTTGGTCCTTAGTATTTCTCAAATACTTAAAGATTGTCTCTACAACCTTCCAATGGTTCTCACCTAGATCAGACTGGTACCTACTCACTACTCCTAGTAAGTATACCACATCCGGCCTCGTACATGTTATGGCATACATGATAGATCCCACTGTCGAAGCATATAGGACTTTACTCATATGCTTTTTCTTGAGGAGTTGTCAGATAATTTTTCTTAGAGAGAGTAATTTCATGATCTATTGGGAGATAGCATTTTTTGAAATTCTCCATGCTGAACCGTTTCAGCAAGGTGTCTATGTACGTGGATTGGGATAATTCAAGTAATCTGTTAGATCTATCCCTATAGAACTTCATCCTTAGAATGTAGGATGCTTCTCTCAAATCTTTTATGGAGAACTATGATGATAGCCACAGCTTTATATTTTATAAAGTGAGAATTTTATTTCTCATTAACATTATGTCATCCACATACAGTGTAAGAAAAATGACTTGAGAACTATTAGCCCACTTATATATGTAAGGTTCTTCTTCTTTCTAACAAACCATACATTTTGATCTTATTAAAATGCATGTTCCAACTTTAAGAGCATTGCCACAGGAGAAAATGTCTCATCATAGTCAATACCATAACGCTGACGATATCCCTTGGCAACCAAACGGATTTTATAGATTTCCACCTTCTTGTTTATGCCTCTTTTCTTTGAAATCCATCTACACCCTATGGATTTTATCCCTTCGAGTAGATCAACTAGTGTCCATACACCAATGATCTTAATGGACTCCATCTTGGATTTTATGGCATCAAGCCACTAGTCAGAGTTGGATCTTTGCATGGCATCGATGTAGGTGATCAGATTCTCATCATTCTCATCTAGTTCAACAAGATCACTATCCCAGACCAACAAACCATAGTATCTATCTGATTGATGCGGTACTTTATTGGATTTTCTTAAAGATACCTCAATAATGGGCTCCAGATTTGATCTAATCAGAACCTGTTCTATATTTCTACTTGTCTCTGTCGGTTCTTCTACCTATTGAACTTCATCAAGTTTAATCTTAATGGCATCAGTTCCTTCACCAAAGAACTTCTTTCTAAAAAGAATGCCATATTGCTGATGAACATCTTTTGTTCTTCAGCATGATAAAAAAGCATGTTCTAGACTCCTTAGGGTACCCTATAATTAAGCAATTATCGAATCGTGATCCATGCTCATCGATCTATAAATATTTTACATAAACTGAACAACCCCAAACCCTAAGGTAAGAGGGTATTAGTCTATATCCAGTCGATATTTCATATGAAGTTTTTATGATCGATTTACTCAGAATGTTGTTCAGAACAAAATTAGCAATCTCAAGGGCATAACCCCAAAAAGAGATCGATAGATTTATAAACCCTATCATAGACCGAACCATGTGTAACAAGATTCCATTCCTTCTCTCAGGAGGTGTCCATTACGAGAGAATCCTATTCTCTTCTAGATATGTCAAAAACTTATTAGAAAGATATTCATCTCTTCGGTCAGACCAAAGAGTTCTAATACTCTTTCTAATTTATTTCTCTACTTCATTATGGAATCATTTGAATATTTCAAATGATTCAGATTTGTGCTTCATAAGATAGATGTACCCATATCTCGATAGGTTGTCAGTAAATGTAATAAAGTAGTAATACTCTCCTTTGGTGGCTATATTTATAGGTCCACATACATCACTATGTACTAGACCTAGAACATCATTGGCTCGTTAATCCTTTTCAGTAAAGGATGACTTGATCATCTTCTAAGAAGATAGGACTCACAGATCGGCAATGATTCACAATCATTGATGTCGAGAACTCCCTTTTAGTTGACCTGTTTATCTTATTCTCATTTATATGATTGAGCCTATAATACCATAGGTAAGCATCTATGATATTATCTATTCTTGGGTGTTTGTTTGATGTGTACATTATACTAATAGGCTATGATAAACTGTAAATACCATCTTTTAATTGTCCACGTATAATCATGATATCATTTATAACGATATCATAGAAATTATTTTTATTAAAACATTATAACCATCCTTGGCCAAAAGGACTATGAAAATAATATTTATAAGGAAAGATGAACAATAATGACAATCATCTAAAATAATGATATTTGAATTGAGAACAAGTTGAACTTTTTTTATAGCTAGAAGTAGAACAGCTCTTCCATCTCCAACATTCAAGAATCGTTCGCTTTTCTCAAATTTTTTACTAACCCGAAGTCTCTGCAATAAATTATAGATATGAATGGACTTTCGATATTCAATACCCAGATAATAGCATCACAGATAGAAAATTATAAGGTGCTATCATATAAATACCTTGTCTAGCAATCCTATACTGATTTCTCTTCCTAGGCCTGTTCGAGTCAAGGGAAGCTACATATAGAGGATAATTTCGCTTTCAATGCCCTAGCTTCTTGCAAAAGAAGTATTCTGCCTAACTCTGATTTGCCTTAGAATGGTTAGTTCGATTGGGCTTGGAAGCCCTATCATGATACCACTACACCATACTTATCTTTTCTCTCTCAGAGGATCGATACCCTATTGAGGACAAATCTTCAAGTGTGCCAAAAGACTTGTTCAATATTTGAAGCACTTCTTTCGACTGAGCATCATCAAATTTATAACTAAATTCATCACTTATAGCAGCCCTCATTATGCAACGAACTGTCGTACAATTATTGAGCCACTTCTGATAAGTGTCTCTAATCATCGCATCAACATTGAAAGCTGGTACTTCAGGTGTAGAATCTGTAATCACATATAGGATCCACTCATGCTCAAAAATTATTCTCAACTTTCGATACCAATTATTGAAATTTGATCCTATAAGCATATCACTATCCAACAGTGAGTGGAGCGATAAACTACTAGCCACCACTGAAAGAAAATAAAGACCTATTAGTATATGAATTATTTAATCCTAAAGACTTGGATTTTAGTCTAAAGGTTCTTCTACTATTTTGTTCGAATTGGTAGCCTCTACCTCTAATTTATGAAATTACCTTAATTCCTTAGCAGGTACTAGAATCTACACAAACTACATATGGGTCCGACTTTAGCCGTCCAACCTATGTACATCTATGGTAGGTTCTTAACTAATTATTTTTCAAATAATTTTAGTAATAATTTATCCCAAATTTATTTCAGTAGGCTAGGGCCTCTACTGAAAGTCCTGGTTAGGTCCAACCATTAACATGACCATGCTCAGCCCATCTAACCAATAAATGATCAGATCCGATTTTGGTCGGCCAATCTAACCACCCATCAGGGAGGCACGACTGAGTTATCATATTATGAATCATAATTTAATAGCAGATAAGCATCGAACCTTTGGGCCTCCAATAATTATCAGACTAATGGACCCATTATCATCCAACTTAATGGGAGGCTATGATCTAGTTATCCTCATAACTAACTTATTTTATGGATCTAATAATTTAAAAATTTAGTTAATAATTTGACAAGCAATTGGTTGGTGAGTCTTAAATCCTCTCATTGACTTCACCAAGTCAAGAAAGGACTAGACAAGCTGGTCCATTGGACTGACGAGTCTAAATCCTTCCACTGATTTCATTAAGTTATGAAGAAGACTAGAGACAAGCTGGTCTAAGGGTACTTAAATCAGTCAAACTGATTTAATAATTTGAGAATAAGAGAAGAGATCAGCTAGCAGTCAAAAGTCCTCCCACTAACTTCATCAAGTCAAAAAATTGGACTAGAGATAAACCTGGTCTAGAGACACCTAAATCAGTCACACTGATTTATCCTAATGGCATGGGTCAACTCGAATCAATTAGTGACCTAATCAAAATATAATCTAGCAAATTGGCCAAATAAGTAAGATCAGTGGGAGAGTCTACCTCAGCTTGCCCTAGACACCATCGAAATAGCCAGATAAGTAGACTGTCAATTAAAACCATCGATCGTATTGTCAAGCAATATTATCAAATTTACCTTAAATACCAATTGATCGATTAGTTTCAATTTGATCAACCAAAAGACTCGGGCTAAACTATTGAGCCATGATTCATCCATTTGGTATAGTTAAAAATATGGACTTGATCAAGCTACAACTATTGAGGTTGATGTAGAGAAATTCTGATCTAATCTAATTCAACTCTTGATTAGATTTATTCAATTTTTTTAATTAGTCCATATTTATTTTAACCTTAGGTCTAACCTAGTTAGAAGATCTGATCTAAGCTAACTCACAGTCCATACGATTTATGAGGTATCTTAGCATCTTCAATTCTCAAATCTAGATTACTTAATTTCAAATTAAGTGTGTGAGATATGTGTTTCAGTTTGTAAAACTATTCTACTAGGGTTTCAAGTGAAACATACATCATATGTCATATAATTTTCAGATCTTAAAATCTAATTTTTAAATCTATATTTAATAATTAAATATACATAAATCTAATCTAAATATCATATATACATCACATGTATCATGATAACTTTTAAATCATTATCAATTACATCATATATAACATACGATTCATATTTAAATAATTTTATATCTAATTATTTATTAAAAGTATAATTAATCATAATTAGTTTAGATCTAATCTAAACATATTTATGATCAAAATAATTTAAAATTTTTTTCACTATTTTTTTTATGAGGCTTGATCACCATGGCATCCCTACACGTCATAAGAGAATCCGTCGAATGGGCAAGTGAGGGACTCAGTCCCTACTTTCTCTTATGACTGGATGGCCTGGTGATCATCTCGATTCGAGTACTGGGCTACTAAGATTAAAAATCTAACTTTAAATTAATTACATCCACCCATGCAATAACAAAATTCAAGCATGCACATATATGAACATGATCATATCATATATATTATGTATTTAATCTAATAATTAGATCACATCATCATATGATGTTGCAAATAAATTTTAGATCTGAATCTATTTTTATACAGCATATAAATATTTAATTGAGATCTAAAATCATATAAAAAATAATTTAAATACACACATGAATGCATGAAAATAAAATTCTGGTTAGGCCCAATTTGATGTTATATAGAATTTTGCTTAAAATTAGATCTAAAAATCTATCAAAAGAGATTCAATTCAGATCTTGATTAAGTATAACTTCTAATCCAAAATAACACCATAAAATTCTATTAAATAATTTAAATAAATTTTAATTTGATTATTGTTTCAATAAAAATCTGTATCAAGAAAATTCTATATTAACAGATTTATAACAACTTTCAATCGACCATTGATTTGGTTTTTGAAATCTAATCAAAACCAAATCAAAAATTTTATATTAATAAGTGTAAATCAAATTTATTATCTATCATAAAATTTAATTATATATCACATATATACGTATAAAAAAAATTAATCTATACATCTATATATTAGCCTAGCTCTGATACTAGTTGAAGAAAAAATATCCAATCTGATCGAATCGCCAGAGTGCAACTGAAAAAATTTTCTATTCTAAAGATTATATAACAATTATAGATTATCTTATCTACAATGGAATAGGGATCAACATCTCCTAAAACTTAAATTCGATGTCTCGCGAGGTCTAAACGCATAGACCCTCTACTTCGCATGCATGCTAGGCTCCATAGGGAAGAGGGATGAAGTCCTGCGCATCAATCCTTAGAAGAGAAGCAAGGGGACTCCATCAAGATCCAATCTAAGAGTAGGAGATTAGGGAGGAAGTCTTTATGCCAAGAGAGAAGAAGACGTCAAGAAGACCCATCCAAAAAAAAAAACCCCAAGCTAAAAAAATCAGCATGCCCTACTCTTAGTTTCTCATGGTAGCTTTCTTTCCTTTAGTTTTGTCGCACAAAATCAAGACCTCCATATCATGGATTAAGGTGATCCCTTTAAATAGATGAGGCATCCAAATTTTAATCAATGTTCTAAAGTTGTTAGGACTTCTAACTAATTAGGAAACCTAGGAGAGAAAGGTTTTGCACCAATCCTTCACGTGAACATTCTTCACACGCACAAAAAAATTGGGTGGAACTTTTTAGTGCCTTACTTCCTCACTTGGTCGGCCACCCATGAGAGAGAGTCCCTACTATTTGGGACTCTAAGAATCTCATCCAATTTGGGTCCAAATTAAGTCCTCGAATCTGATTCGAACCAAACTCGAAGAGACTGTCAACCCTAATCTAATTAAGATTTTGATCTAAGTTTAACTTAAATTTTAACCTAATCAAACCTTAATTAAATCAAATCAAATCTAAAATTAATTAGAACATAAATTTAATCTCTCATAAATCTCTTAGATCATTGATCAGATCATTATTATCTCCAGAATTAAATCTGAACCTTATATCTAGTGCTAGCTAGAC
>KE506483.1:172270-182438 GCA_000441515.1 Elaeis oleifera | reverse complement strand
GATCCTACCTGAGTGGATACTGGTAGAGGTTAGACGCTTGCGTGGCTACATCAGAACCTCAGATTGTGCTGCGATCATCTACAGGATAATTAGATTACCCTTCAGGTACTTCTTCTTTCATCATAGTTTTAGATTTAATTTTAGATTTTAAATATCAGATAATAAAATTAGATCTAGAGAATTAGATCTAAAATAGCGTAGGATAAAAATTTAATTATTCCATCCCAGATTTGGTGAAATCTGGAAGATCCTACACAGGAAAAGGCAGTTTTCCTTCATGTAGATCATGACATTCACCTATCAGACTAGAGGATAATTATCTTTGAACTATTTCAAAGTAGGTTGCTGGTATCTTTCTTGCAGTCCAAGATACTTCTCAAGAGGAAAGCTACTATATGGCTCCTTCATCAGATCAGACCATAGTTCTTCACATCTCCATGGTGACTCAGATGATCTCTGACCTGAGTATGAGACTTAAGCTCCTTGAAGACTTTATTCTTAGGCTTAGCGATGGAGTCTTAGATTTGGAGAGAGAGTTGAGGCGACTGACTCTTTCTATGAGATCGAGCAATGATACTACTCATTTGTCTGATTTATCAATTAAGGTAGGTAGACTGCCTAGTTTGAATGGATAAGTGATTAAGACATTGAGGTAGAAGATTAGAGATTTAGGTGATAATACTTCTATCGAGATTAGCTCACTTTTATAGTCTATGTCGAGAATATAGTAGGTCAGCTTGGCTCTATTAGGATTCTATTACTAGCTAAAGCCCCTACTTCTTCACAGCCTTCCAGACCATCTCCTTCCTCCACCTGTGCCAGACCATCTAGTAGGAGTGGAGGCCGATGTGATCATGCCTCATCTCACCCTTTTGTTCATCATGAGATTTTTTCCTCTGATTCTGATGATTAGTCCTTGTGTTATGTTATATTTTATGGATGAAAGTATGGATGCTGAGTACTTTTGTATGTATTGATGTATTTGGTTGACTTTATGTACTTATGAGTAATATAAACTCAATATGATATCTCACTGTACTTTGGCTAAAATTATATATTTTTGGCTGATATGAACCTAATGTAATATCTTACATTATGTGGTCAATATGAAATGTAACCTTTATTGACATAGTCTCTTGTATATTCTATTATGAACATTGACATAAAATACAACTTTTATAATGAAATATTGCTTCTCATACTATAAGAATCTTGATTATGAATCAACTTATCATTGGAGCAGCAAATTCCTTCTATTTTCTTAGAAAAGGGGAGCATTTCTTATCTTAAATTGATGATGTCAAAAAGGGGAGTGGTAATATATAGTATAAGCAGAAATGTATGCTTTAATGACAATTTTTTTTGTGAAATGTTGAAATATATGCTTGATTCACTTTTGAAATGTTGAAATATATGCTTGATTGGCTTTTGAAATATTGAAATATATGCTTGGTTGGCCAAATTTCTGAATTTTCTTTTAACACATATTAGAACCATTACCTCGACCACTCTAATGATGTATTATATTGTCTAACTTGGCCTTAATACTATGGCATGATACATTATTTTGGAGCTTATACAACAAAAAGATAAATAAATTGAATACATTTGTATATGCCTTAATCTTAAGCTAATACACTTTTAATGGCACTACCTTACTCTAATATTTATTATCTTATTCTGCTTATAATCAAATATTTTGTCATTATCAAAAAGAACGAGATTGTTGCTCCAAAAATTGATTTTGATAACTATAAAATATTTGAGAGAAGTATTAATGATTTGTCTTTAGAGAAGCTTAAGTGTGTGTTTCAGAAATTCAAAAATTTTGAACTGATAAAGATGCCTGGAGAAGGCCGAAGTTATAAATTCATCAAGTTGGATATGGGAACAATATTTTTTGAAAGTTTTAAGAGCATTCAAGATGATTTCGAATATCTAGAGATAATTTTTGAAGTTTTAAAATTAAAATGGAAGAAAATCTATTTTGAGCATGAGGAAACAACCCTAGGTCGTCTCCTTCTAAAATAGGAAGCAGCATGCTGATTTTTGGGATAGCACACAAAAAGAGATGACCCATGGGGCAACCCCTATACTAAGGGGGGTTCAACTCCTGCTATGCAACAGGCTCAAAGGGCTGATTTTCATCCAGAATAAAGGGGGCAACCCATGGGATGACCCCTATGCTAGAGGATGACCCCATGCTAGGGGACAGCCTATGGGTTGACCCTTGAGGCATTGAAGTCCATAATGACTAGCTTTTCAACCTATTTTTGAGACATTAAATGATCATTAATCACTCTCCAACGGCTCTAAATGGCTACTACATATTCTCCAGCATCGATCAAAGGTATAAAGGCATTCAAAAAAGGAGAAAAAATCAAAAAAAAAATACTATTCAAAAGAGATTAAATCTTCAAGATAAAAAAGCATTCATTTCAAGCTTAACCACCTCTTCCAAGTACTTTCAACTCTCTACTCCAACTCGAGGTGTCTGTAAGGCTTCTTTAATATTGTGTAAAGTATATTTATTTATTATGCTCATAAATGAGCTTAGCTTGATCATCATTATATAACTTCTTCATTTTATTTGTTCTTGTGTGTACAATTTTGGATATTCAAAACTTGGAGAAAGATTGATCCAAACCTAAATCGGAGTATATAGGATTGGTTTGTATCTGAAAGTAAGTGTCTAACTTGAAGAAAGTTAGAGTTGGGGAATTCGATGTTGTAATTATTGAATATGATTAGTAGATTGAAATTCTCAAGTGCTTGAGGAGTGGATGTAGGTACTAAATTTGGCACCCAACCAATATAAACTCTTTAGTTTGTGATGTGTTGATTTTTCGACTTGCTCTCTTATGTGAATTTCTTATTTGCTTGATTCAATATCTTGCACATTATTCATTGTTGTCACTGCACATCATATATTTCATCTAAGGCACATTTTGTAACATATTTTTTGCCTAATTTTTTTAGAACCCAATTCAAGCTCCCCCCCTTCTTAAGTTGAATAGCTGGGCAACAAACAATCTCGTTGTATTGTGGGATCTCGATTTGAGCTTCAACTTTAAATGGTTGAAAAGAGAGATTTTTCATATATCTAGGTTACTCATTCTCCTCAGTGGATGGAGGTTCTACATGTTTAAATGTAGGAGATAGCTTCACAATAGGAGTTGTTACCGCTTGTCCTTGGACTGAAGGCATCACCAATCTAGAGATAATCTTGGTGAGTTAGGCAATCTTCTCCTCTAGTTGTGCATGACATCTGTTCATCTCATCATCCATCGAGAAAGAACTAGCACCCATTCTCATCTTTGTCTTTCAATATAGTTGAAGCATAGATCACCCTTCTCTTGATTGATTGTATTGCTCATACATTTAGACCTTGAACTATGGGCCCCCTATAGATATAGAAGTCTAGTGCCTAATAACAAATTAATCTGGTTAGAGAGAAAGAAGATTTTTTCAATCTGCTCAACATGAATCCCTCAAAAAAATGGAAGAATATGCAATAATTGTAAAAGTAGTGCTTAACTTTCTTTTCTTTCATTGATTCTCCACCACCTCATAAACTGATGGTTATAACCTCTATTTATTATAGTGAGCTCCTCTCTTGCACAATTTGGGTCAGATTCTCTTTGTATTTTTTAGAAGGATGTCTACCATTGAACAATTTGGATCAAATTCTTTTCCTAATTTTTAGAAAAAAATTCTTAAAAAATATGTCTAATATTACCATGCCCCCATCTTGAGATCACGAATCGGGGGTCATGACAACCTCCACATACTTATGAAGAATTTTTTTCATAAACATGCAAGATATTTCAAAAATAATATCAATGCATCATAGTAAAAAGTATAATAAATTAAATATAAAATTTAATTAACTAAAATCAACTTTTATCTCATAAAATTTTAATAATATTCAAAAGATCTTACATTAATTAAACGTCAAATAATAATCCTATAAAACATAATGATAAGTTTATGTCGAAACTCTATTGATACTGTCGACTCTTGTTTCTAGCTCACTTTCAAAGTTGTGCCTATGTCTATAATTAAGAATTTAAATCTAAAAGAAGGAGAGGTAATGAGCTTAATAACCTAATAAATAATGAATATCTCAACTAGATATTTAATTAGTATCATAAGATATAATGTTCAAAAGTAATGCCATAAATAAACATAAGAACATATAAATGTCAATTAATGCAAACCATTTTTTTTCAAATATCCATATACATAATTATAAATCCAATTCAAAATAAAGTACATATAACTCAACAGTTTTTTACTATGACTAATATTTAATCCCCATTAGTAGGGTCCATTGAATACCATCTTTTAACCTCCATGGTGGGATCCACTGAGTACCAAAGTTTAACCCTACTGGTGGGATCCATTGAGTACCAACCTTTAAACTCTGTTGGTGGGTCGACTGAATACCAATATTTAACCTCCATTGATGAGGTCCACTGAAACATAATTAGGTTGAGAGCATAAATTCGATCTATATCAAAGTACTTTTACAACATAACATATATACATCATAATTTCATTCAATATATACATATTCCATAATAAATCAATAACCATAATATTTTAGAAATCTTAAATTTTCAAATCATTTTCTATTCAAATATAATTTCATAAATCATGTATAATTCAAAGAATAATTATTTATTTACAAATAAATTATGAAATATCTCAAAAATATGGTTCATTACTTATCTCTATAGAATATTGAATAGATAGATTCAATTAATTCTAAGAACATTATTTAGAACTTATTATTCAAAATATATTCTTCTATTACTCTAAAGCTACAACTAATAAAAATTCTAAATTCTGACACTCTCATAAGGCTGACAAAAGTGATAGCATCCAACACCCCAGTCGGTCCAATCAGGGTAGTTTATTGAACTGTGATTAGAATAGAAAAGAAATGGTTTAATACAGATCAATGGTGATCAAATCTATTAGTGTTTGATGAAAGTCAATATAGAGGTTGGTACACCAATTAACAGTCAGGGATCAATTTGTTCAAATAATTTCATCTAATCTGAGTCACTTAAAATATAATGATTTGATAGAATCAACAAGGTTCAGATCTTATAATACTTGATAAAGGCTCGGACGGTTTTGGCATGTTGCCCATTTAATAGATTGATTCAAAGCACTCCACTCGAATCAACTCAAATTCAAAGCAATAGATCAGGTTCATTAGGTTTATAAATTCATAAAGAGAATATCATAGGAGAGAGAAATTGATAAAATGGAATAGGACTAATTAGATGATATTATCCAACAATCCGATCGATCTAATCAAAATAATTTAATCAAATCATGATTGAATTAGTATATAGATAGTTCAATAAAAATCATAAGTGATCAAATCTAATAGTATTTGAGTTTGGCCAAAGTGGGTGTCGGTATGTTGCCCGACAACTGTGAATTAGGATCCTTCACTAAGTTCAATCAAAATCATCAAAAGAAGACCTTCCCTAGACTAATCTTCAAGAAAGGCATATTTCTTAAGAGAGAAAATATTGCAGAGAGAGAAATGAAAGAGAAAAAGTGAAACTTTTTGGAGAAAATTGGGATGCAAGCTCAGGGAAGGGAGAGAAGGAAGAGAAAGAAACACTCTCTCTTCTTTCCTCCTTTTTTGTTTCTTTCTTTTTTCTTTTCTTTCTTCCTTCTTCTTCCTCTCTTCTTAAAGGAACAGGGGAACTCCTTTCTTCTCCTTATCCAAAGCAAGGAGGTGCTCCTCTTAGCAAGCAACATCATGGCCAAAGGAGCAGGCCATAGCAATGATCAACAGCTAATGTCGACTAACCAGCAATCACAATCGACAGTGGAAAACCAAGAATGAGGCATGAAAAAATAGGAAAAATTGGTAATTATCAGTTTTTAGAAATTTTTGACAAATAATTTGGCAAAAATTCAAGCTTAGAACCTATAGAAGATTGAGACAAAAATGATTGAATAGATTTACTTGGTCTTTGATGAGATTTGATCCAATTTCCAATGGCCAAATCAAGATTAACCACCCATATATCAGAAAGAAATCAAAGAAAAGGGGCAGCCAAATGATGATGATTTGTTGAGAAAAATCTAAGGGATTGAGGCATTTAAATAGGCCTCCAAGAGAAGGAATTAGAGATACATTTAAATTCAAAATCCTAGTGGATTTAGGATCATGATCAGAAAGAACTCCTTCAGGAGCTATTTCACATATTTTCCTTGCTTCTCCCATAATTCCAGCTTCCCACGTATTTCCAGCACATGCAACGCATGTACTGGCTATTTCTTTCTTTCTTTTTTTTTAGGCTAGTTTGAAATTTTTGGGTATTACATTCTTCCTTTAAAAAAAATTGTCTTCAAATTTTCTCATCCGTAATTTGAAAAGTTGAAACTCACAGTTCTAATCTCATCCTCAAACTTTTAATATTCTAATTCTCGATGTAAATTCATTATTAAATCATTTATTAAAAAAAAAGATCAACACCTCCTCAATTGTTGATATGAATTAGAACCATTCATTGCTTATTATCGAAATCAATATCTTAATTCTAGATAAGGATATCAAGTTTTCTATCAAAAATATCAAATATTCTCCATTTAATTGATCTATCATGTGATCATAAATAAACTTTACTATATTCTTAGTAGATAAATATTTAGGTATAATATCTAAGATTAATAAACAATCTCAAATTCTTTCTAGTAGATAGAGAACCATAAGCTTAAAATATTCTAAATCCAAATTCAAGAATCAATGGTCTATTCATCCTAGACTTAAGATGCTAAAAATTTCTTAGCATGGTAGATAGAAGAGCTACTTATGAAAATTACATAGCGAGATCCAAAATAATTTAGAATCAAAAGTATTATCATTTTCATTATCAATAATTTTTTTTATAAGACATATCAAATCATATCATCTATCATAAATTTTTAACTCAATGAATCAATATTACTGACTAGTTCAAAATAATCTAAATCATCATGCTTTTATTATACGCTTTGATTTCAATCATCAAAAGTTTTTAGTCTAATGAAATAATTTTGATCAAAATATTACTTTATACTATAGTTGAAAATGATCTAAAATCTCAAATTTCAAATTAAAGCCAAAGATGAACTTTTGATTCTGAACCTATTTCTGTCTGGAGTATATCTATCTTGATTAACAGTTGAGTCCAATAACACATTCAAAACTATCATATAGATTTACTATAATCCAATCTAAACTAAATTTAATTCTCTTGTTAATTCAATTAGATAATTTCAAATCAAAATCTTGTAAGTAAAATCAATCTTCTAATGCTCCATCAAGTCACGACTTAAATCAAAATATATAAGTAAAATCAACTCAATCATCATTTCTAAAGTTTCTTCCATCAAGATCTTTAATATTTATTAATATTTTTATAATAATCATGCAAGCCTTTCAAAATCAAATTCTTAATGCCATGTTAGATTCTAACACCAACCTCAATAACAATGGCCAAGAAACTCCATTTCAGTTCCTAAACCCAAAAGTTTGAATTACAATTTCACATGCATCTCAAAATCTCGAATAGATATAAATAAAATCTTTTACTTTAATCCAAAAATAGAAATCAAGGATTCCACTAGCAACCTCAACAACAATGGAAAAAAAATCCCTTGATCAACTTAGACAAATAATCTTTGAATTGAAGTTTCAAATATATCATATAGTCTTCGATAAACATAAATAAGATTTATCATTTGGATGCAAAGATGATAATTAATATTGTTAATGATTCCATCAAGATGAATATTCTACAATCTCATAATCAATTTCTTTGATAAGAAATAGATTTCTTTGCAATATCCTTAATTATATTCATTTTCTACATAAAGCTTCATACATAACCCACATTCTAGTATAAATCTTAAAGAATATTTCAATCAAATATCATATAAGGTATTTCTTGGTTTAAGATTAAATAATATTTTATCAATGAATTTTTATCTTACCGCTAAATAATTAATTTCAAAATCAAGAACAATATCACAGTATTCTCCTATGTCAAATTTTGAGCTTGTAATTCACTCAAACTATTAATGATCATATTAATAATCATAATGCACAATAAAATTTCATGATCAATGCCCATCACATATGAAACCCTATGGATCGTAATTCTTTAGTCATCTTTCCATATAATCTCAAAGCTTGGAAAAATCATTTAGATAACTTACACCATAATTAATATATATTTACATCCCAATGTCCCAAAAATTTTAGAAGAGATAGATCTCGGGTTCTATTAACTTTGCCATCTACTACTCTGCCTAATTTTTCATTGATGGTTGATAACATTTGGTCAAATTCTTTTCTAAAGAGGAAAGTTTCTATTTGACTGGTCCATTTTGCGATCTAAATAGTAGAATTTTGGCTCAATTTAGCCCTTTAAGGAGCTTGGCCCAAAGTTTTTAATCTTGAAAAGATATCCAACTTCAAAAAAGATCATCTAAATTAGATATCATATGACTATGTTGCAGCCTCCTAAAGTTTAACATGCAACTTGGCTATTGATGTGGCAGATCTTGCTCGTGTACCCTAACCAGCTCTTATCGATAGTGATAATAATGGTCCACCTCTTGTTTGAGTATCCTTCTGGATTAGTGCTCTCTTTATTTAGGAGATCTAGTTTTTGCTAAATTAGAATTGAAGTTTGAGAAATATTTGCTTTTCTGTCTCATGATTGAACTATCTGACTTTACATGATGTTGGTTTCTAGTCTTGCTCTTCTTTACTCTCTGATCTCAATGAACCATTTGGTCTACTTTCATATCTGGACTTCATGATAGGGATGCTTCTTATCATCCTTCCTCATTTTTGATGATGACCATGGTGACTCTTGCTCAACCTTAATCTCAATTTTGATTGATCAGTCAGTGGAACCAAAGGATGAGAGCTTGGTCTCTTAAGAATAGTATTGGCTTCTTGTACTATCATCACAAACTTGCTTCAAGTATCGATAAGCCATTTCACCTATGCAGTAGTTCCAAGGTCCATGATTTCTTGTATTTTGGAGGCATTAATCATGAATTTTTTTCATCCTTTATAAGATGATGCTTTCTCTGCTACCCATAGATGACTCCATCTCGATCCCAAACATATGGATTTCCAAGGATAACTAGTAGACATCTAAAAAAATACTTCATAGATTACCTCATCAATGTACCTTTAGTGATAACGAATTTGAAGGTACACTACTTGATGATCTTCAACTTAATATCCTTATTAATCCAACCAAGAGGGTAAGAACATGGATAAGGCTTAGTCTACAACCCTAGCTTATTAAGCAAGGTTTTAAAGATGAAATTTTTTTTTAGCTTCCAGGATCAAAAATAGCTTTTATGATGCTCTACTTCACTTAGATCTCCAAATGGAAGAGTTCCTCACCATCATATAAATCTCCCTCAATTGCTATCTTTTCTTTCTATCAAAATTAATTTGGAGTCTACTTGCTCAATTTAGGTAGCTCCTTAATCTCTATAGCATTCAAGATCACCTTCTTTTTCTTCTTAGAATCATCATCCTTTAGCGTCTTCTACTTCAACTTCAATTTGGGGTGAAGCTTCCATTGCTTTCCTTGATGCATCCCTCAAAGTTGCCATGGTCACAATAATCTTTTCGAGTTTTATTAGCCTACTTCTTTCCCTAATCCCCGTTCGGACTTGATTTTTTGCTATATTTCTTTAATATATTTCCTTTGTGTCGTTCCTAGGCTAATTCTTCTCCTCAATCCCCATGGCCTTTATGCTAGCTTTACTTATGTCTTTAATTAGCTTTGAAGAGTTTTAGCTCCTTTTGGATGTCCTCATGGAGACCTCTAACATACATCATGAAAATTGCATGATCATTGATGGAGACTGCATAGGAGATTGCTTCCTTATGAAATTTAGTATAGTCGTGGATGGATTAATTATACTTCTACTTGAGGTACTACCACTTGATCCATCGATCCTCCTCATGATCGATTAGATAAAATTGCTTCTTGATTAGGCTCTTGAATTTTCTCCATATTAGTTTAGATACATCATTATTTGTTATATATAAATTTCATCATCTAAGAATGCGGCTAGAAAGCTTGAGATGAGAAAAAGCTATCTTCTAGATACTAGA
>KE506482.1:130822-143143 GCA_000441515.1 Elaeis oleifera | reverse complement strand
CATGTACTGCACTACCGCATATTTTCTTCAGGTTTGGTGTCAAGGAGTTTGGATGAGATCACATCTCATCTTGATAAGGAATGTAGTTTAAATCAAATTTACAACCTACCATATCTTCCTTTGGCATTAAGAAGGGCTGACTTAGCTTCAGATTTAACATCAGAAATCTCACGCTAAATAATAAGAAGGGTGATGGGAATATAGTTGGGTGTGGGCTTTAGTTAGGTGCAAGAAGAGGAAGAGTCCTAGTCAAAAAAGACTCTTATTGTTGCCTTATTCAAACCCTAATCAATCCTAATCTAATTAGGGATTGATTGGACTCAAAGAGAATGAAATCCGAATCCAATTAGGAATCCAAACTTTTTTGATTAAATTATAATCTAATTAAGAATTAATTGAACCCAAAAATCAAATCAGGAATTAATCTCTCTTACAATTGGATTATCTTATAACTCAATTAGGCTTGATCTAATCAAACCCAAACCAATCTAAATTAAATCCAATTTAATTAGACTTGATTTCAGCCCTATTGTTCCATCAAATTGAGTCAATTAGCAATTCAATTGCTAATTAATCCTTCTATAACTTACTAACTCTTAGTGAGTTACTTTGTTACAATATCATCGAAACTCCTTTCGATGGGTTAGAACGATTCCAATTTTGTCCATCAAGGATGATCGATCATCAAGATGATGCTCGATAAGTTTTACGATCCATCATTGACACCTAGAAGTATGTAATAGCAATCTAACAAAATGAAATATTGAATCTCTAAATGCAGTTAACGTGTAGTTTATTTCTTATGTCGTGAGTCCCGATAGGATGCTGGTCAAGGATAACTCGTCAAACACATTCGTTCGTCATATATCAGATTCAATCGACTCAAGTTCATGTGAAATCTTATGAAAACTTCTTTCCATCATTCACCTATCATAATCATGGATTTTAAGACTCAATCTCATGAACTGCATAAGACCTCTTTTATCTATCAGGATCGGCAGATCCCATCTAAGTGCATATCCTATTCCTACAATAGACCTACTATAGTCAACATATACTATAAGGTTTTGAATGGCTATGTAACCAAATGATTGTGTAGTCAAACTATAATAACTCCACTGTCAACAATTGAGGCACCGTAGGTCAAAGAGCTATCTACACCACTACAACTTTGAGCAAGTCATAGATGAGTGGATAGCCATCCTAGTGACTTTTCATATTGATCATGCTCAGTATCTTTAATCTCTATCAAGCATCTGCACTCTCACTTCAGTGTCTCCATACTGTCGATTCGAGACTCATCTATCATGAAGGAAAGTGATTTGTGCACTGATCTATCCAGATCAGTTACCATCCCCATGACGATCTATCGATCGAAAGTATTTAGAAATTAACCACTAATGACATATGCCTCAAATTCTCAACTCTTAAAAATACATGTCATCATCCGTTAATTCCTCAGATGATTTGTGGATACAATTAAAATGCAACATGAATGGAAAATAACTTAAATTTTATTATTTAAATTTAATTATAAAATTATGCCCCTAGAATATGTACATGTGTCAGCCAATCTGGCTTCTTGGGCATACATCTAACACCATTGAGATGAAGTGTTAGGAAATATCATAGCTTTGACAGAATTCAGCAAACTTGAAGCCCAAGATTGACGTCCATTGTCAGTGATCAGCACCTATGGGAGACCGAATCAACAAATAATAAACTTCCAGATGAAGTTCGTTACTCTGGCTTCGGTGATTTTAGCGAGGGGCTCAGTTTCTATCTACTTGATAAAGTAGTCAATAGCCACAAGTAAAACTTTTTTGATCCGATACTAGTAGAAAGGGTCTAAATATCCATCTCTCACTATGCAAATGGCCAGGAGCGGCTATCGGGACTAATGGAACAGCTGGTTGATACTGAACATTAGCATTCCGTTGACACTAGTCTCATTACTTGGTGAAGTCAGCTGCATCATTCTGCATTGTAAGCCAGTAGTATCCCGGCTGAAGTATCTTGTAGGCCAGCGACTTACCATCCAGATGATTTTCACAAATCTCTTCATGCACCTCTCGAAGAACATACTCGACTTCAAAAGGATGAAGGCATCTAAGAAGTGGGAGGAACAAGGATCATTTATAAAGCTCGCCTTTGTAAAAAACATAACGAGGAGCTTGATATTTGATCTTTCGAGCCTCCTTTGAGTCCATAGGTAGTACTTTATCTCGTAGAAAGGGATGAAGGGATCCATCCAACTGGGTTCATCATTGATCTGCATAACTGAAACTGATTCTTTAATGCTGGGCTCCTTCAGAACTTTCAAGAATGACCTCTGGGGTAGATCTCTTGGGGCTAAAGTCGCCAGGTTGGATAGCACATCAATTCTCACATTTTCATACCGACATACCTACTGAATGTCAAAGTTAGCAAATACTGACATTAGGTCCTTCACCTTTTGGAGGTATTTTTTCATATTCTCCTTCCAGACTTTGAAATCTCCCTTTACTTGTCCTGCCACCAGCTGTGAATCGGTGCAGATCCTCAATTTCTGCACTCTAAGCTTACTCGCGATTCTCAGACCGGTAATAAGAGCTTTATACCTAGCCCCATTGTTGGTGACTGGAAAGTCAAATCTCAAGATGTATTCTACTACAAATCTTTTGGATCCAAGGAGTAATAGGCTTGCTCTCGATCCAGCAGAGTTCAATGATCCATCCACTTGTGCTACCCAAAATTATCGAGTTCCCCAACGAATCTTATTCCTCCAATTCATCCTCTCCTTGAGTTGGCCCTGGCATTTTTGATCCTTGGGAATAGTGCATTCCACAATGAAGTCCGTCAAAATTTGAGCTTTAATAAAGGATCAAGGTTGGAACTTTACCTTGAACTCTGCGAGTTCAATCGCCCACTTCGCCAATCATCCAGAAGTATCAGGCTGACGCAAAACTACCTTAAGCGGTTGATCAGTTAGCACTGCAATTGGATGCACTTGGAAGTAAGATCAAAGCCTTCGGACTACAATAATGAGGGTGAACATTAGCTTTTCCAGCCTGGTGTACCTAATCTTCGTGTCATGTAAGATTCAGTTGACATAGTAAATCGATCTTTAGATCTTATCTTGCTTATGAACCAATACCACGCTTATGGCGACTGGTGAAACATCAAGTACAATAAAGTTCTTTGTCAAGCTTCGGCTTGCTGAGAAGTAGTGCAGAACTGAGATAATTTTTCAACTCCATGAATGCGCATTAGCAGTCTTCAGTCTATTGAAAGTTCTTCGGTTATCTCATGATTTGAAGAATGGGGGACAACGTTCGGCCGATCTAGAGACAAATTGGTTTAATGCCACCACTTTGCTTGTAGGATACTGAACCTCCTTTATAGTCTTAGATGGGCTCATCTCCTGTATGGCTCGAATCTTCTTAGGATTGGCTTCTATGCCCTGGCTAGACACCATGAATCCTAAAAATTTACCTGAGGTGACTCCGAAGGCACACTTTGCTGGATTCAAGTTCATCTGGTGCTTTCTCAAAGTGATGAAGGTTTCTTCGAGATCCTTAATGTGGGTTCATGAAGTTTACTTTTGACAAGCATGTTGTCTATGTAGACCTTCATGTTTCACCCTATCTGATCTTTGAAGATCTTGTTCATAAGATGTTGATAAGTTGGATCTGTATTTTTTAGACCAAAAAGCATGACCCTATAATAGAAGAGACCTCGATCAGTAACAAAATAATTTTCTCCTCATCTTCAGGCATCATCCGAATTTGATTGTATCCATAAAAGACATCTATGAAATTAAGGAGTTCATATCTCGAAGTGGCATCCACCAGCTGGTCGATCGAAGGTAGAGGTAGCTATCTTTTGGACATATTTTGTTGAGGTCGGTGAAGTCGATATAGATTCATCACTTGCCATTCATCTTTTCACTAGAACCATGATCATGATCCAGCTTGGATAGGTCACTTCTCAAACGAAGCTTGCATCGAGTAATTTGTCCATCTCCTCAGCTATCGCCTTCTTTCATTTGGGAGTGAAGCTTCTTTTCTTCTACTTGATGAGCCGATAGTTCAGATTGATGCTTAGCCGATGCGTCATCACCTCTAGATTGATGCCTAGCATATCAATTGGTGTCCAGATGAATTTGTCCATATTTTTTTGCAAAAGAATATGAGATATTTTTGGTTACCTGATCGAGTTTTGACCTGATCTGAACAGTATGCTCCTTGTTGCCATCATTTAGCAGGATTATCTTCAGATCCTCCATTGGCTTTCCACATTCTTCGAATAGCTCATCTCGGCTTTCCACATTCCTCAAAGTGTGATGGTGTAGCACTATCATGTCAGGACCGGGTCTCTTCTGACTTCATCAACTTCAAACTCAGTTGGAAACCTCATCTTCGGATGATAGATGGACACCACAGTTCGAAATATATTGAGTCCTGAGCATCCGAGGATGGTGTTGTAGGCCAATGGTGCCCGAACCATCAGGAAGTCCACCTAAGCTTTGGATCATCGAAGAGATTGTTTGACTACTATAGGGAGAGTAATGACTCCTTCAAATGGTACTGTGTCTTCAGTAAATCCCATAAGAGGTGAGTCCAGTCGCCCTAACTATTCAGGAGGAATGTCCATTTGAAAAAAATATCATAAAATAACACATCTGCCAAACTTTCATCATCAATCAAAATGTGGCGTACATCATAGTTTATAATGTTTAAAGATATAACCACCACATCATTATGTGGAAACTAAATGCCTAGAGCATCTTCTTCAGTGAAGGCAAAGAATTTTCAATTTTTCACTTCTTGACAGGTTCGGCTGACTTCTTCGCTCAGCTTCTATATCCTTCAATTATTGTGTTTATTACTCTGACGAGAGGTCGATCTCCAAAAGGCTCTCCTTGCCACTGCTCTAGTGGGCGAGGTGACCTCTACTATTCTTCCGACTGCTCTTATCGATGTCTGATGAACCGATCCAAATGCCCACATCGAATAAGCTCCTCAATTTCTTCTCGAAGCTAAAGATAGTCTTCGATGTCATGGCCATGGTTGTGGTGATAGAGGCAGTATTTGTTAAGATTTCATCAATCTGGATGGGACCGTAACTTTTCTGTCCGAGGGATCCAATTCCTAATCTCCATCAATACTTGGGCTCAGGCAGTATTCAATGGCATGTAGTTTTGTGAACCTCCTAGGCAGAGACACACATCACTCTCCTCTGAAAAAATTCTTTGTTGGGGGTTTTGTGGGAGAGTTCGGGCCCTCCGATGCCTAAGTAGGGAGTGAGAGTGTTGCTAGTTTTTTTATGGAGACTTCATCTCCTCTTCTTTCTTCTTCTCTCCAACAATCAGGGCTTATCTTCAAATGCTTCATTGGCCTGCACATACTTCTCCGCCCGAGCTAACATATCAGTGAAATTGTGAGGTCAGGCCTTCTCCAAAGAATATTGCAGACTATACTTTAAGAGTCCGCCCTTCAGGATAGTCATGAAGATCGACTGATCAAAGTCATGAACCTCCAAGATAGTTGCATTGAAGTGATTGAGATAGGATCAGATTGACTCTCTCTCCTTTTGCTTGATGTTGACCAAAGAGTCCAATCTTTTCTGCTGCCTCCTGCTGCTGATGAAGTGACCCACAAACAAGCGACTCGTTTGGTCAAATGAGTGGATTGTCTGTAGCTTCAGGCTTGAATACCAGTGCCGAGCTGTGCCCTTTAAAGTAGATGAAAAAGTTCGATAGAGGATAGCATCAATGGTCCCATGAAGGAGCATCAGGGTCTTAAAACTCTTCAGATGGTCCATGAGATCAGTAATCCCGTGGTCGCTTTCTAGCTATGGCATCTTAAAGTTGTTGGGAAGCGGCTCCTGCATGATCCAGATATTGAAGTATAGATCAGTGTGGTATCCGTCATCCCATATCGGAGCCTGATTGCAAAGTACCTTGACCCGCTCGTTCATCTTTCAGAGTTTGCAGTTGATGTTCGCATCTCGAGCGGTACAGTTCTTCGAATATTATGGAGGAGATCGTTGGCTTGAGATTGAGTCCTACCTGGAACAGGGACTCAGAGATTGCATCTTCTTTGCTCTGGGCTTTGGAGTCGGCTGTGGTGAGTCTGCCTTCCTCGCTTAGGGCTCTAAGGGGGGATTTACAATCACCCCTACAGTGGCAGTGCAGGTTGTTGCATAGGGTTGGCTAGTCATGGCTCCATCTTCAGTGCAGCATTGGTTGGCTGCATCATCATCGCTGTCGGTGTGACATTGACTTATTGTGCCATTGCCACTACCGACAACGCTAGTGTGGCATTGATTTGCTACATTGCTTGGATGGTGGTGGTTAGGTTCTGCATCTACTAAAATAGCAGGTTGAACTGCTCCATACTGATGGTTGCCACTGATGGCAGAGGTGGTGGAGGGACCTCCTAGAGTATGCCTGGGCCTGATGGTTGGTCTTGTTCTCCATCGACCGAAAGGTGGTGGCATTGGATCACCAAAGGATGCTTTGCATGGGGCCATGATCTCGATCTTTTGCTCCTTCTCGAAATAAGATCAAGGGCTCTTCCTCTAGCACTAATATGTGGCCACTGAAATTTGGCTCTCGATCGAATTGACTAAAATGGTGGCATGTCCTTTCGAAAAATGACCTGCAAAATAAGTCCTGACCGAAGTTGGCTCCCGCAGAGACCCTCCGATGCTCAAGTCAAATCTTAAAAATAAAAGAGAAGGAGTATTTTTAAGAGAGATTGTACATATACCTTGAGGGTCCCTTAGAGGTTGTTTGTAGGCAAGGGCTAAAAAGCTGTTTCAGAAATATTGTCTGGCCGATTTGAGCGCCATATGATGAAATTTTTGATCAAAATCTTCAAGATTGGATAGTTACACCTGCCTTATCTATTTCAGAGCTAGCTGTGGTGTCGTATGTCCTTTGAATTTAAAATAAAACATAGGTAGGATCGGACCGACTTTGGTTGAAAAGGCTTCAAAGCGGTCTGATGAATATAGACACCAAAGGAAGGAAGTGGTCGGGCCAGTTATGTTCACTAAGATAAGGATCGGTGGGGTCTAAAGTATATTGACTGCCGAAGTCTGAGATCGACCTATTCAGATGTTCGCCCATTGTGGGGACTGAGATTGGATGGTGGAGTCTTGGTTATAAGTCAGTTTGAACCAGCTAGAATCTAATATTTCACTTAGAAAGATCGTCAAAATAAGGATCATTGGGGTCTAAAGTTAGGATCGGGGAGGTCTATAGTTATGCACTAAATGATCTCTTTCAGATAGCTCTCTCATGGTTTGAGAGAGACATATCTACCTCCGAGATTGGATACATTCATCTCCAACAGTGCTGTAGTGTTAGTTCTATATAGTTCATCACATGCCTTTCTACCGACTCATGCCTTCGATCTGAGTAACAAATTACCCCCCAACAACAAGCATGTTGCCCAACCAAACAACCCAAGATGGGGAGGAGGATGAATTGAATTTTTCAAACTTAAAATAAGAATGTGCAGAATTATCTAATTTGCCTTTAATATAATTATGCAATAAATACAATGTATGAATGAAAGAATGAAGAAAGCAAGCATACACATAAAGATAAGAGAATTTTTATAGTGGTTCGGTGCACACCCAGCACCTACATCTACTCTCCAAGCAAGACTCTTGAAAATTTCATTATAATCCCTCAAGATTACAACTGGATAGTTTTAACCAGGCTCACTATCCACAAATCTAATTGGTTTTTCTTAGGTTCACCAACCACAACCTTTACATGCCTTGATCAAGGCTACACAATCCAATTACAAGGTGGATTAAACCTTTTCTTAGTTTCAGCCCCTGCTGAAGCTAATTACAGTAAATAGACAAGAACAAGAATGTTACAACAAAAAAAGCTCCTTGGTTGAGCAAATTTATTATCGATATAGCTCAATAATTATCCTCTTGAATGCTTGGAGTTAATGCTCTTTAAAAGTTCTTCACTACTCTCAGAGAATCAAGAGATTTTGGTTTGGAAGTAGGCGAACTCTCTTGAATACTGGAAGTTCAGAAATTTTCTTATTTTCTCTCTTTTTCTTAATAGAATAGTAACTTCTCTTTCTTAAATGCTCCTCTTGCTTCTGTCTTTAAATCTGGAGCTTTCTCACTAAGTTTGAAGTTGTTTAAGCCCAAAACTAGCCATTTCTGATCGTTGGAGATGAGATATAGCCATTGGAAAAAAGACTGTGCAATTGCAGAACTAGCCATTAAAAGTTGTCAATTGCATCTCAAGTTGACTCAACTATCTTTGAGTCGACTCGACTGTCTTCTCGAGTCACCTCGACTACTTTTCGAGTTGGCTTGCTCTCAGATGCTCGAAATTAGCTTTCTAAAATTTTTGGACCTCTAAAATGGAGTTGGCTCAGATTCGTCGGAGTTGACTCAGCGCCACCTTCGAGTTGACTCAAAAACCTGAGAGTAAACTAGATCTCAGTAGACAGAAACATACTTTCTATTGCCTGAAACAGAGTTGACTTGGATGATTTCGAGTCCACTTGACCCCGTGCAAAGCCTACGTGCCAATGCCCAAACCATGCCAGAGTCGACTCTAAAATCTCTAGAGTCGACTCGAACCCTTCCCTAGGCCATTTTCATTGGATTTCAACTCCATTTTGATCTTACTTGGGCTCTCCATTGAATACACTTAGTTTCTTCCTTTTCTTGTTCAAAGAGCTCTCTTTCTACAAATAAACTTAGAAAAACTTGAAAAAGATTAGTAAATGCATGCTCTAATATTTGGTCATCATCAAAATCACTAAGGGGGTCAACAATTCCCTTTTTTGATGATGATAAAACATCAAGCACTTTGAGAGAATATAATGCATAAATGAGATATACAATATGTACACATAGTTACAAGACATTCAAATACTCAAATTGGTGTTATCATAATTCTCAGATTTTTAGATTTTTGACAACTCCCTCTTAACTTGTGCATAAAAAAATTAGTTGTACGTTCCATTTGTGCTCCCCCTTAGATTATGCTTAAATCAGATGTTTACATTGTCCTTAGATTATGCTTAAATCATATGTTTACATTTCTTCTTATGATGCATTATCCATTTCTCTCTACTGATTCTCCCCCTTTTTGTCATCATCAAAATCACATGAGGAGAATGAGGATGTAAACGTAACAAGAGGTCTTTGGTAGGTTTACCTTTTCAATTTAGTTTTTAGGCTAGACTTGCTTGTTTAATTTGATGTAATTCTAATTAAAAATTTCTAACAAGGTGTGTTGTCTAGTCTAGAGTGTGTAATTACATGTATAAAAGTCATTCACATGGAAACCCAATAAACCCAATACACAGAAGAGAACAGAATAGTACACAATGGGATAAAGTGAAATAGATATTCATTAATAGATTGTATTGTTTACAAAAGGGGTATCAAAATAATACAACATCCATTACAAGAAGTGCCAAACAAAGTATAAAATATAGTCAAATATAAAGACTAATCTAAGGCAAAGACTCTAGTCTTCAACTTCCACTTCCCCAATAATGGGGTCAGGGGGATAAGATGATGAGGAAGAAGGGGCTGATGTCCTGCTTTGGGTGCGAGCAAAAGGCTCGGGGTGAAGTGGAGGAAAGCCAGTGCCAGGTCAGATAATGGTACTGAAAGAAGGTCTAAGAGTAGAAGAGTGGGGTTGGCTAGAGAAGGATTTGGCTGGGTGGAGGGTGGAGAAATTCGAGACCAAATCTGACTCAAATGCTCCTCAACCTGTCGAAATGCAGTGACAAAAACCTCTACGCTGGCCTGCTGTAAAATCATGATCTCTTCAGTCCTTCTAAGAATTTTAGTAACTTCTCCCTTCAATTGACCAACCTCCTCAGCTATCCCATACTATCATTTCTTGAAATATCTATGTTTTTGGACAAGACGTGCATCTGATGCATGAAAGAGTCATATTGGCCCTCAAAAGAAATCTTCATCTCCTCCAAACTTTGAAAGATGTACTACTGAAGATCTGAATGGTCAGTCCTTTGACCTGTGGCAGTCCTGTGGTCTACAACTCTCTCCCAGCTTTCGAGTCTTAGTGTGATTCTGAGCAAATCTCTATGGAGCTATTGTATCTGAGACTGAGTATGCTCCTGAGATGTCTCATGGCTCTATAAAATTTGAGTTTTGAAATCATCAAACATTTCTCTCCATCCTATCCAAAATCTGATCAGCGATCCCCTCTGTAGAAAAACTATAACTTTGATGCACTCGAGGGGTGTGGGGGGATCTTGGAGTGAAGAACTATGCATCCACTAGAGCTACTAAATCTGGTGCTGCTGCTGGAGAGGATGATCCGAACCTAGCCTCAATATGTGGCTCAGGCTCAGCCATCTCTCGCTCTCTCTACATATCCTCCTGTCCAGATTCCCTTCTCATCCATCTGTCTTTTCTCTTCTCAAATTTCATCCTGTGCAGTATTCCAGTATTCAGATAATTTGTATGCATCATTTCTTTATAGTCTTCACCTTCCAAATCAACCTGTGAGTTTCTAAAGATCAATGTGAAGACCATTGCATAAGGCAAGTAAGTTCTAGACCGATTCACCACATCTTTCGTGTTTTGTAACATCATAGCTGACAGATTCATCTCTGTCCCCTAAATCATGTAGTGCATCATTGCCAATTCTCTTTTTCCAACCCAGTCATGCCTCCTAGTTTTGGGGTAAATGCAATGAGCCACAACACTATGCAATAATCTCATCTCAACTGATAACTGTTTGCCATTGACTTAATCAATTCCTACCACATTTTCTCTTTCAATTATGCATTTCAAAGCCTCTATTTTGTCATCTAAGTCTAGATAGCATATCTCTTGCCTAGGTACTTCTAATAACTATCTTAAAATTTCTCATCTAGGATAATATTTACTCCTTTCATCACCAACTCCAAATCAGTCTCCCCTTAAAATCATATATTCTCAAAGAAGGCTCTAACAAGATCGGGATAAATGGGTACCTCGAGTGTGCACAGCTTCTCCCACCCTTGTTGCTTGATCCAAGTACCAATCTGAAAATGCTCTCCATCCAGAAAGTCGATATCCACCTTTCTTTCGGTTGGGACAGCTCTAGAGATGATGAATCGATGAGGATGGGAGCGAAAAGCAGACGCTGACTCAGTGGAGCATTCCTCTGTTGTTTGGAATGCTTCCAAGCAAATTGGGAGGAGCTGTAACCTTTGCCGGCTAGGATTTTCCTTTTTGGAGCCATTTGGAGTTCGAATTTCTTGATGAATGTGGAATGGAACAATCGTTTGAGAGATTGGAGGGAGTCAAGAGGGGTTTCGATAAGAGTGGACTCAAGGGCTCGGAGAATAAGAGAAAGGTAAAGTAAAAAGGTTTTACAAATCTCCATTAAAAAACTATGTCCACAACATTCGAGTTGACTTGACTCGATTTGGGGTGGATTCAAGCACCAAGTTGACTCGAGCATAGTATCAGGAAGCGAATTCAATTCAGATTTGAAACTATTTTTTTTCGAACTATCATGACTAAGGAATTAATAGAAATAGCATGAGAAAGTGCAAAACACATCAAATACATAGTGTTGCTGCAAAAATCCGCCGGCGTCGGAGATGCTGGAGTCGAGGGTGCCGCGGTCGCCACCGGGACCTGCAAAAGAAGTCTAAACTGGAGGTGGGGTTGCTCCGGCAAGACCCTCCGATGCTCAAGTCAGTTCTCTGCCTCAGCAAGAATGGAGTGCTCGAACGGAGATTTTAGCAGAGTTTTGAGATAGAGACTAGAGCTTAGAGAATAACGTATCTGGGTGCCTATTTATAGGCAGAGGGTGTAACAGACTTGATGGCGACACCTGTAACCGCCTGATAGTGGGCCGTTCAGGAGTTTGTTATGGAGGGTAGTGGAGTAGAGACGTGGACATCGTTATGGCTTGCCACGTGGGCCTGTTGTGGAGAGCGGAATGATGTCCGTTATCGTGACTTGCCAGAGCATGATGGGGCCGCGTGGGGCTCATTGCAGGAAGTGGAGTGGCGTCGTGGCCGTCATGGCGGCCTATCAGTGAGCCTGAGCTCGTCGGGTGAAGCTCGATAGGGGTGTTTGAAGGAGGGACGCGATCCCCGATCTGAGGGGAGTCCGGACGTTTTCGAAGTTGTTGACGAACCCGCTGCAGACGGGTATCTCAGACGTCGACGCTACGTAGGCTGAAGTCATTTCGCTGGGGAAGCTCCGTTGGAGAATTCCTATGGGTGAAGCTCGGCTGGAATCGGCCTGGCGCGGGGGGTTCACTTGAAGGCTATCTGCTGAGGAGGCCTGGTTACATGAAAGGTCCGA